>CAUOFW020002058.1:911516-976223 GCA_963454935.2 Ilex paraguariensis
TTTTTTTTTTTTTTTTTTTATGTTGTTTTGCTTTTTCATTTGCTTTCATAATAGAATAAAGTTGGAAATGTCCGTTAAATGGGGGCGATATTTTTTAGAAAGTCTTCCCAAACAAACAAGCATTTCCAACTTTATTAACTTTTTTAGACAATAATATTAGACTGATCAAATTTTGGGATCAAATGTGGAGCGCAAATGACATGACAGTTAACTTGAATTTTTTTGATTGATGTCATGTCATTTGAGCCCCAATAAAAACTTCAAATAATCATTTGAACTTTAAATTTGATCAATCTAGCATTACTCTTTTTAAAACTCCCTAAAAGGTTATAAGAATTTTTTATAAGCCAATTTTTTAACTACATTTTTTTTTTACTGTTTCACTACATTTTCAAAACTTCTGTTTCACATTCAAAAAAGTCAGCTCCAAACCAGCCTTTAACCTTTCATTCTCCCCCNTTTTTTTTTTTTTATGTCTCAACCTCATTATGGTTTGATGAACAATTTTCCCTGCAAAAAAGGACGTAAGTCCAAAGATTTACAAGCAATTCCTGCTCAAAAGAGGGAGAGGGTGTTTTTTTTTCCCTAAACAGTAGTATGCAGAACAATATGGTGTCTAGTTTGTAAATACCTCCTAATAAAACTTTGAAAATATATTTTTTTAAAAAATTAGGTCTATATCTATACTATTAATAAAGGGATAGGAGGGAATTTGTTGTTCATTACTAAAATGTCCATAATACCCTTTTTTTTTTTTTCAAATAACTATCCAAAACTCATTTTTTTTTACTCCACTTAATTACAACCTCTACTAATGAAAGGTCAAGCTTTTTCATCAGTTTTTTTATGTTGTTTTGCCCAAAGCTCTACTAATAATTTATTATGTTGTTTTTATAATTTTTTTTTTACTAATAAAAATTTTTTTGATTGGTGTCATGTCATTTGACCCCCAATAAAAACTTTCAAATAATCATTTGAACTTTAAATTTGATCAATCTAGCATTACTCTTTTTTAGATCTCCCTAAAAGGTTATAAGAATTTTTTATAAGCCAATTTTTTAACTACATTTTTTTTTAACTGTTTCACTACATTTTCAAAACTTCTGTTTCACATTCAAAAAAGTCAGCTCCGAACCAGCCTTTAACCTTTCATTCTCCCCCCGCCGGCAAAGTAATCACGCAAGTCCCCATTTAACCATACTCAACTGCCTATTTCTCTGTTTACACGGGCAACCATGTGTGCAAAGCATCTGGTAAGTGTTTAAAGAGCACCGAGTTAGACATTTACACTATTTACATTCTATATGATTAAAATTTTGTCTCACCTTTGAACCAGCCTGATACTCAGATGGCTGAATTACAAACTGCTGAGAGATTTCTTGGTTTCTCATGATATAGGCCTAATACATAATAAATAAAAAAGCAGAAACCAGAAGTTAGTCCCATGGAATAAAGTGAAAATTGTATACATATATATATGAGTTGTATCACTCACTGAGTTCAGATTGGCCATGGGTAAATGAGTTCGAGTTGCAGGATGATGAGATTCATTTCCTTCAGAACGGCTTCTTGTTACTTCTTCCTGGAGCAGCTGATTCACACATATCTTTTTTAGTGTCAAATGAACAACGAGACGGCAAGTTTTGAAACAAATTATTCAACTGACTTGTAGTGTTCATTATGTACTTACTTTCCATTTATGGTTTAAACAAACTCAGAAACAAAGTGTATACGATCCATTTATCGGCGTGAAGATACTATGTATAGATTTAGTCTTGTCTTAACCGGGTTGTCCATTCACATACTCTCACATACACTCTGGCTAACTGCTTCACTAGCTTATCTGGTGATTTTGCGCCGTGAATAATTAACACTGATACCATATAAGTTGAAAAATAGGAATTCAAATATAAGAAAAATAATAAAATAAAATACAAAAATATAACGTGGTTCGATACAATATACTCTTCCGATACATTGTACCAACTTCTATAGACCAAAAAACTTATANGCTCAAAAGAGGGAGAGGGTGTTTTTTTTTCCCTAAACAGTAGTATGCAGAACAATATGGTGTCTAGTTTGTAAATACCTCCTAATAAAACTTTGAAAATATATTTTTTTAAAAAATTAGGTCTATATCTATACTATTAATAAAGGGATAGGAGGGAATTTGTTGTTCATTACTAAAATGTCCATAATACCCTTTTTTTTTTTTTCAAATAACTATCCAAAACTCATTTTTTTTTACTCCACTTAATTACAACCTCTACTAATGAAAGGTCAAGCTTTTTCATCAGTTTTTTTATGTTGTTTTGCCCAAAGCTCTACTAATAATTTATTATGTTGTTTTTATAATTTTTTTTTTACTAATAAAAATTTTTTTGATTGGTGTCATGTCATTTGACCCCCAATAAAAACTTTCAAATAATCATTTGAACTTTAAATTTGATCAATCTAGCATTACTCTTTTTTAGATCTCCCTAAAAGGTTATAAGAATTTTTTATAAGCCAATTTTTTAACTACATTTTTTTTTAACTGTTTCACTACATTTTCAAAACTTCTGTTTCACATTCAAAAAAGTCAGCTCCGAACCAGCCTTTAACCTTTCATTCTCCCCCCGCCGGCAAAGTAATCACGCAAGTCCCCATTTAACCATACTCAACTGCCTATTTCTCTGTTTACACGGGCAACCATGTGTGCAAAGCATCTGGTAAGTGTTTAAAGAGCACCGAGTTAGACATTTACACTATTTACATTCTATATGATTAAAATTTTGTCTCACCTTTGAACCAGCCTGATACTCAGATGGCTGAATTACAAACTGCTGAGAGATTTCTTGGTTTCTCATGATATAGGCCTAATACATAATAAATAAAAAAGCAGAAACCAGAAGTTAGTCCCATGGAATAAAGTGAAAATTGTATACATATATATATGAGTTGTATCACTCACTGAGTTCAGATTGGCCATGGGTAAATGAGTTCGAGTTGCAGGATGATGAGATTCATTTCCTTCAGAACGGCTTCTTGTTACTTCTTCCTGGAGCAGCTGATTCACACATATCTTTTTTAGTGTCAAATGAACAACGAGACGGCAAGTTTTGAAACAAATTATTCAACTGACTTGTAGTGTTCATTATGTACTTACTTTCCATTTATGGTTTAAACAAACTCAGAAACAAAGTGTATACGATCCATTTATCGGCGTGAAGATACTATGTATAGATTTAGTCTTGTCTTAACCGGGTTGTCCATTCACATACTCTCACATACACTCTGGCTAACTGCTTCACTAGCTTATCTGGTGATTTTGCGCCGTGAATAATTAACACTGATACCATATAAGTTGAAAAATAGGAATTCAAATATAAGAAAAATAATAAAATAAAATACAAAAATATAACGTGGTTCGATACAATATACTCTTCCGATACATTGTACCAACTTCTATAGACCAAAAAACTTATATCAATATATTATTCACTGAAAAAACTGGTTATTTGGTAATTAATTATATAATATTCAACCTTATATCAAGTCACTAATAAACCTATCCATAGTTTGTTAAGATTTCTCAAAATATGTTTCCTATTCCATTTAGGATTTTCATATTGATTGCCGAATAAACTCTCATTCGTGACAATTTGAGAGTTTTGGTCAAATTCTTACATAATCTAGTTTTCTTTTTTTTTTTTCTATTGAAAAAAATGTGGGGGCAAAAAAGAGCGCTAAGTGACCTCTCCGATAGACCCTCAGTGATGGAATCACGAAGCTCTTGACTGTGCCCATTAGTCCTCTCGGGAATGAGTCTAATTAGACTAGTATAACGGTCAACCACCAAACCTTAATGTAAACTTCAAGACTTGAACCACCAATTTTAAGGTGAGAAGTTTAGCCGGTATTCCTAGATCAATTAAATGGTCTTAGATATTGTGTGGGTCAATATGATAATATGATGCAAGAGCTTGGAATAAAAACAAACACCTTGTGGTCCAAAGGAACAGCATCGGCCAAGAAATCCAGAAGTTTTTCATTCCTTATAGCTCTAGCAATGTCGCAACGCTGCAGTGTTCGGCGCTTATTTTCATCAGTGTGAAGCCATGAACGTAGTGTTAGCTCAAGGATGAAAAGCTCACAAGCCTTTGCAAACAATACTGGAGTGTCCGCACTGATCATCTGATCATACATTTCAAAACCAAGGTAAGAAATCAATGAAAACTTTATAACTCAGTTACATTTTGCATCTTAGATGCTTAAAGGTGCAGAGTTAAATGTTCTTTTTTTTTTTTGGCGTGTAAGCTGGTTCAGACATTTTTGTCCGTTGAACCAGGGGAAAAAAATGTTCTTTCCTTCTATAGAAATTGATAATTATAATCAATTATGAGGATTAGTATAAGGGAATAAAGAATTTGATTACTTACCTTCACTCCTTCATCTGCCTTCATTATCTTTTTTACCCTTGCAAGAGGTAGCCGATGATGGGTTCTAAACTCTACAAAATGACATAAAGAAAATAAATGCTACTTCTGATTAAAGTTTTAAAAAAAAAATCTATTAAATAATTTGGGATGCATTTTGTAATTGTCTCATTTAATCTTTAAACTATATAAATTTCAACAATCAGCCCTCCAGCCCATTTCTCCCTTTAAAACATATGGAAAAAAAATTGAGTTTAAGAGGTACATAGAGATTAAATTATTTACAGNCTGACTTGTAGTGTTCATTATGTACTTACTTTCCATTTATGGTTTAAACAAACTCAAAAACAAAGTGTATACGATCCATTTATCGGCGTGAAGATACTATGTATAGGTTTAGTCTTGTCTTAACCAGGGTTGTCCATTCACATACTCTCACATACACTCTGGCTAACTGCTTCACTAGCTTATCTGGTGATTTTGCGCCGTGGATAATTAACACTGATACTATATAAGTTGAAAAGTAGGAATTCAAATATAAGAAAAATAATAAAATAAAATACAAAAATATAACGTGGTTCGATACAACATACTCTTCCGATACATTGTACCAACTTCTATAGACCAAAAAACTTATATCAATATATTATTCACTGAAAAAACTGGTTATTTGGTAATTAATTATATAATATTCAACCTTATATCAAGTCACTAATAAACCTATCCATAGTTTGTTAAGATTTCTCAAAATATGTTTCCTATTCCATTTAGGATTTTCATATTGATTGCCGAATAAACTCTCATTCGTGACAATTTGAGAGTTTTGGTCAAATTCTTACATAATCTAGTTTTCTTTTTTTTTTTTCTATTGAAAAAAATGTGGGGGCAAAAAAGAGCGCTAAGTGACCTCTCCGATAGACCCTCAGTGATGGAATCACGAAGCTCTTGATTGTGCCCATTAGTCCTCTCGGGAATGAGTCTAATTAGACTAGTATAACGGTCAACCACCAAACCTTAATGTAAACTTCAAGACTTGAACCACCAATTTTAAGGTGAGAAGTTTAGCCGGTATTCCTAGATCAATTAAATGGTCTTAGATATTGTGTGGGTCAATATGATAATATGATGCAAGAGCTTGGAATAAAAACAAACACCTTGTGGTCCAAAGGAACAGCATCGGCCAAGAAATCCAGAAGTTTTTCATTCCTTATAGCTCTAGCAATGTCGCAACGCTGCAGTGTTCGGCGCTTATTTTCATCAGTGTGAAGCCATGAACGTAGTGTTAGCTCAAGGATGAAAAGCTCACAAGCCTTTGCAAACAATACTGGAGTGTCCGCACTGATCATCTGATCATACATTTCAAAACCAAGGTAAGAAATCAATGAAAACTTTATAACTCAGTTACATTTTGCATCTTAGATGCTTAAAGGTGCAGAGTTAAATGTTCTTTTTTTTTTTTGGCGTGTAAGCTGGTTCAGACATTTTTGTCCGTTGAACCAGGGGAAAAAAATGTTCTTTCCTTCTATAGAAATTGATAATTATAATCAATTATGAGGATTAGTATAAGGGAATAAAGAATTTGATTACTTACCTTCACTCCTTCATCTGCCTTCATTATCTTTTTTACCCTTGCAAGAGGTAGCCGATGATGGGTTCTAAACTCTACAAAATGACATAAAGAAAATAAATGCTACTTCTGATTAAAGTTTTAAAAAAAAAATCTATTAAATAATTTGGGATGCATTTTGTAATTGTCTCATTTAATCTTTAAACTATATAAATTTCAACAATCAGCCCTCCAGCCCATTTCTCCCTTTAAAACATATGGAAAAAAAATTGAGTTTAAGAGGTACATAGAGATTAAATTATTTACAGATGCAGAGAACCAATGAAAATATGACACATCAATATTGTGGGTCCCAATTATTTTTTTGTTGACCAAAATTTTAAATCAAATTACAATATATTATTTAAAAATTTTATTAGAACCCAAATAACTTGACATTAAATAAATAAATCGAAGTCAAAGGTGATATCATTTAAACTCTTAATTTAATCTAAAAATTTGTTTTCCGTAACATTACTGTTTTTTGTTCGGCTGTTTCCCATCTTTTTCAGCTATCTTCTCTCTCCGCATACACTCCCACAAGCCAACAAATATGCACTGATACAGTCTCTCCTCCCCAAATAACCAACGCATATGAACACACTCTTTGGTCATTGGAGGAGGCGGAATGAAAACGGAATTTTGATGATCACTCGTTGGTGCAGTGGTAGAGCCGTAGAGGTGGATCTGAGTTGGGGTTCAGGTTAGTGAGGAGGGTGTTGGATGGATTTTTTGAAAGGAGTTGCTGCTGGGTTTGTCGGGGTGTGTTTTGAGTGTGTGACTGTACGGTGGGTGGGTGGGTGGATTGACCCGTAAATGCGTGTGAGTTTCGTTGAGGGAGTGATTTTGTCAACGAAGAAGAAGGAAAGAAAGAAAAGGTGGAAACAGAAAAAGGGAGATGTAAGTAGCACAAAAAAAAAAAGAAAAAGAGAGATGAAGAATTAGATACACCGAAAAAAGTTCTGAAATGGGGCCCTCGTTGGATGTTGAGTGGTTGCCTGTAAACTCACAATTTACGGGACAACCGTGAATGATTCAATCCCGTCCCACATATGCCCTATGTTAGTTGTTTTTTTTTCTGCCCTTAATTGCTCGATTGATTTTTGACATTTGATGTTCTGTTGTAGCCTTTACCCCCTCCTTAGACAATGCTGAAAATAGTGTAATCATTACGCTNTTAATCTTTAAACTATATAAATTTCAACAATCAGCCCTCCAGCCCATTTCTCCCTTGAAAACATATGAAAAAAAAATTTGAGTTTAAGATGTACATAGAGATTAAATTATTTACGGATGCAGAGAACCAATGAAAATATGACACATCAATATTGTGGGTCCCAATTATTTTTTTGTTGACCAAAATTTTAAATCAAATTACAATATATTATTTAAAAATTTTATTAGAGCCCAAATAACTTGACATTAAATAAATAAATCGAAGTCAAAGGTGATATCATTTAAACTCTTAATTTAATCTAAAAATTTGTTTTCCGTAACATTACTGTTTTTTGTTCGGCTGTTTCCCATCTTTTTCAGCTATCTTCTCTCTCCGCATACACTCCCACAAGCCAACAAATATGCACTGATACAGTCTCTCCTCCCCAAATAACCAACGCATATGAACACACTCTTTGGTCATTGGAGGAGGCGGAATGAAAACGGAATTTTGATGATCACTCGTTGGTGCAGTGGTAGAGCCGTAGAGGTGGATCTGAGTTGGGGTTCAGGTTAGTGAGGAGGGTGTTGGATGGATTTTTTGAAAGGAGTTGCTGCTGGGTTTGTCGGGGTGTGTTTTGAGTGTGTGACTGTACGGTGGGTGGGTGGGTGGATTGACCCGTAAATGCGTGTGAGTTTCGTTGAGGGAGTGATTTTGTCAACGAAGAAGAAGGAAAGAAAGAAAAGGTGGAAACAGAAAAAGGGAGATGTAAGTAGCACAAAAAAAAAAAGAAAAAGAGAGATGAAGAATTAGATACACCGAAAAAAGTTCTGAAATGGGGCCCTCGTTGGATGTTGAGTGGTTGCCTGTAAACTCACAATTTACGGGACAACCGTGAATGATTCAATCCCGTCCCACATATGCCCTATGTTAGTTGTTTTTTTTTCTGCCCTTAATTGTTCGATTGATTTTTGACATTTTATGTTCTGTTGTAGCCTTTACCCCCTCCTTAGACAATGCTGAAAATAGTGTAATCATTACAATGAATATTTGAGAGAGAGAGACTGCAGAAAATTCTGCTGACAGTTGTATAGTAGAGGGCAATGGTTTGAAACCAATTTGACAATGAGAAGGGAAAATAAAACACCTGAAGCACTGCGAATCTCGTACAGTCGGTGATTCCAGAATAGCTGCATGTTCTGCTTCAGCAATTGCTTGAAACGATGATTTCTAGCCGCCTCCCCGTCTTTTACATACTGCTATATATTATTACAAGAACAAGACGAAGAAGAGAAGCAAAATGTATCATTAATTAAAAAAACAAAACATGGTTAATGAAGAACATGATAGAACTGTTATGTTATCAGAGAACTGGACATCATTTGAGTACCTGATGGTTATTGGGTGACATGAAGGCTGCTGGCATGGACATGAAGTTATGCATCTGAGAGTCTTGTTCTGGGACTGAGGCTGATGAAGTTGAGAACTCAATTGTCTTGTTCAAATCCATTATAGGTTTCTATTGCACCTACTCCTGTCAAGAAAGACCCATTAAATACAGAGAGAGAGAGAGAGAGAGAGAGAGAGAGAGAGAGATTAAGTTTGAATCAATCCTCAGGTGGATTCTAGCTTGGAGTGTCAGTGTCTGGATAGGGGGAGGGGAAGGAGATCATATCAAGGACAGGTGTAAGTGTAACCACCATAAAAGAGTGTAACCTCTTCCTTAACCATTAATGGATAGTTTTTCAAGCAAATTACAATAATCTGTATATCTCATTTGTTGAAATCTGCATAAACTTCTTACCTAAATCCTGACTCTTTTTTTGGCTGGAGCCTTAGTGGGAGACAATAGCATCACAGGGAATCCAGAAAATGTTGTACAAGAGGTGCTTTCTTAGAATAAAACCAAATCAATTCGGTGAAGTCCAAATCCAATTACGGTATCTTTTCTTTTTTTGGTCTCATATATGTGAACATAAAAGGACCAAAAATATTATTTTTTTTATATTATTTTAATATTTTCACAATGAATAATTACCTAAATCAAATTAAGATTTACGACTTGAAAGTATTTTTTTAAGTGAAAAAATTATTTTATTAATATTATTTCTATCTAATTTATCAGACCGATTGTCTTTCCCGATACCCCCAAAAAAAAAACTTCTATTCTTGACTAAAAATTTTAAAATAAAAGCATCGAGATAAGAGGAGTTAATTGAGTCTTAAGTTTTTCAAATTTTAGTATGAGTGAAACATGGCGCAAATTGATTGTCACCGGCATTAACTCGGTTGCCAAACGTACATTCCTTATTCAATGATGGCTCGGAGATAGGAGTTATAATCGACCTGAGTTATGTAAATTTGAGTCGAACTTGTTTTTTAAAATAAATTTAAAAAATTATTTAAATTTGACTCGTTTAAAAAATGAGTCAAGTTCGACTATTTTACATATAAATAAATTGAGTTTTGCAAATTTGAGCTGAGATTTTTAAACACGTTTTCTAAATAAATCAAAAAAAAAAATTTATTCAAACTTGACTCGAGTTCTATTTGAACCGAGCCCAATTAACTTGTCTCAATTATCAATCTTAGTCAGAGATTATATGTTTTGATTCCTACTTGTCTCAACTTGTTTTTGTGCTACAAGTTTAAACCTAAGTAAATCCACTTGTTTTTGTGCTACAAGTTTAAACCTAAGTAAATCCAAAGAATAACAATTTTTGGTAGTAAGGTTCCTCATCCTTTATGGAAGAGTTTAATTTGTACACCTAATTTAATATAGTTGTTAGATTAGAAATGGGTTTTATATAACATTTAAATTCACAATTAAAATTTGAATCATATGTGGTTGACTTTTTGGAATTATGATTGGCTTAATTATTTCTTACTTCAAATATACTTGAACAAGTCAAAATCGAATTAAACTGAGATGACTAAGATTATTTAACAGCTCTAATCAAAATCAAAATGCAAATCAAAGTACTCTTTTCAACTACTTAATGAAATTCACCTTGCAACAACAATGGAAAAAATATTTTATGCATATTTTAATTATCAATAATTATCATAGATGAGGACATAAACTATGCAACATAGATTTAATTTGAAGAACTAATGCAATATAATCATTCGATTAATTATGAATAATAATAATCATAAATAAAGTTTTTATTTAATTTAATAAAAGGAGTTTGGCATGATGGGTCCTTCCACAACGACCGTGGTGGTGACGTGAAGCTCAAAAGACGAGTTGGCCAGGATTCGCTGACCAAACGGTTGTTGAGACGGTAAACCTGGATTACGGAAAAGCAGCCATGCATGGAGATGGATGCCCCCACCTGGATTCCGACTCCCCCACAGTGCTTCTACCTAAAACGGTTAGACTAATAATCTAACCCAATAGCTAAATAATGACCCCACCAAACATTCGAGAGACTACGTAATATGCATGCAAACATAAGACAACATCTTACATGCAAAATGCAGAATTTTCTCTCTTTTGTTCTTTTTTACTATTAGGCGAGACTTCTTATTAATCTGATTTATTGATTTAATTAATTATTATTATTTATTTAACTGTGAGTTTTAATATTTATTTGGACTCACTTGCCTATCTAGTAGTTATGATTGATCAAGTCAATAAATCTTGTTAATATTTTAAATACAAATAACATTTCTTATTTTATGAATTTAATGTAAAATTAGTACTAATATAATTAACAAACTCGAATTAACCGGCTTGATGGATCACATTCAGTATACAAGTCGCTAAGAATTCAACTATATCCATAATGTATACATGATCAAAATTGTGGGTGGCACCCCCATGTACTACTATACGACCATGAACCCACACATAGGGAGAGAGAGAGAGATGATGCATATGAACATGAATAATGCATTGGAAACAAGACACATTCATAACAAATATAGATTCGTCTGTACTACCAACACCTTCCTCTCTTCAACGACTTTCACTATCCACGCTTTAGCTGTTACAATTAATATCAAATCTTTATTTTTTTTTCAAATTTTTTTGTTATTCATTAAATTTTATAAACTAAACTACAATTTAACTAGAATAAGGTACGAAAGAGTCTCTCCTGATCAGTGAGAGAATGGCGAAAGTGGCAGCGGTGTCCGTACGGGCAGATGTCGCCGGCGAGAACCATCCGGCAGACCTCAGTCTTGTAGCGTGGGTGCCTTATCACGGGTCGGAGCTCCGTGATACCATGTGCGAACCGGCACTGGTCCCCATATGGACACTCACCAGTCTCCTGCCACTTGTTACACAACTCCGTCTTGAACATTCCCTGGTTGTATACATCAAATTCCAGTGCCTCTGCTTGTTTCTTTACCCCTGGCACATGGACTCTCTGCTGCTATCAATACACACAATCACAAACACAACACCAAAATTGAGTTTTTTTTAGATAATTTTTTACGTATCAAATTTGTGAATCAAAACTCACACCAAATCAGTTGTAGTTGTTGGATTAACGATGGAACCTACTGATTTAACGGTTACAAACGATTTAGTGCACATAGTATTGCTCTCTTTTTTTTGCTCATCTTTATTTTGGTTCTTCCGGATCCATTTAAATGAATATTTATCGAATCTACTTAGATTTTAATTTTTTTTTTAAGCGTAGTCAAATTCGAATAACATGTAACTATGCTCAAGTAAAACCTCTTCATAAAAAATATTACTTTTATTAGTAAAAAACTCCGCCTCACAAGATCAATAGCTATAAAATTATTTTCTACTAATTGCAGGGAGTATTTGCTTATTTTTACCTTTTATTCTCCATTTTAAAAAAAAAATAAATTTCTAATAGTTTATGTTATCGTTGGTTACATGGATTTTGATAAAAAAAAAATTTATTGAAAACTTGGTTATTTTACTTCTAAATAACAAGTTTTTAAAAATATTTACCAAAAACTTATGTTTTGAATAAACCGGAGCTACTGGAACAGGCAAAACGTTTTGACTCACCGAGCTTAGAGAGGATGAACTTGTGACTCGGGGACGACTTGGGCCTCTATTGTTTGCTGCATTTTGTATCATCTTCAAATAACCGCTTGAGCGAACCGAAATGCTTTTCGGCAAGGGCACGCTCTCAGGATTCCTCCTCTCGAATTGGTTGTTGTTTTCGATCACTCTCGTCGGACTGATATGCTTCGAAGTTTCTACGACCGCGCGACTTCCACGTGACTCGTCTCCGATGTTAAGTCGATTGAAGTCGTTGACGATGGAGAGAGGTTGATGACCGGAGGAGAGAAGACAGTTTTTTATGGTGGCCTGAGAGAGGAGGCTTAAGCGGCGGACTAAGTCTGTGTTGGCGAGTCGGAGAGTATCATTCTCTTGACGGAGAGCATCGACTTCTTTGAGTGATTTCTGGAGGTGAGCAAGACAGAGTGCGTAGCGGTTGTATAGCTGTTGGTACTCGAGGATGAACCTGGCTTCGTAGAGGCGGTTTTCGGTTGCGATTGCATTGGTGGCTTCGCCTTCGACGGAGGAATCTGACGGCGAGAATGAAAGAGAGCTCGAGTTTGGCGGGAAATAGGAGGTATTGAAGTCGGTCGAATACTCGATTTGGTCACGAAATGTAGGGGAAAGGAATGGATTGCCAGAGAAATGTGGTGATGTAGAAGTGGTAAAGGACTTGTCGCCGGCGGTGAGGCCATCAGAGGTAAGGTTTTCGTTCTGCATTTTAGGTCTTGTTTGTTATTGCTGTATCTGAAACACGAAACACAAACATCTACACAAGATTTATCAATTCCAATCCAATCTAACCAAAATTGAAATCACGAGCATCAAATATCAACGAATTTCAGATGTATATGTTCCTTATCATCGAAATTCAACCCGAAAATACGTCAAAATAACTCGAATCAAGATCCATATTGAATCGAATTGCAAGTATAATCTCGATTCTCGACTAAACAGAAAGCAACAGAGTTCTTGAATACATCATACCTGAAGGCAGCAACAGACAGACTGTGTATACTATGGAGAGAGAAGAGGAGAGAGAGGGAGAAAAAGGGACGAAGCTGAGAATGAATGGAGCCAGATACAAGTGGGCTAATATAAAGACTAGAGATGAGGTGTTTGATGAATCAAATGAGTGGTTGATTGGTTACACCACCATATATAACTTGGCATGGAAGCATGACGAAGGTGGAGGGAGGTGGTGTTGAATTGAAGGTTTTGTTTTGAAATCATGAGTGAGGGTGGATTAAGAAAAGCTTTCCAATCTATATTTTAAGTAAGCCTTTAATCATTTCAGCATAGTTGCTTCCTTATTACAACTTTAACTAACCCTTGTGACTTCTTTATTATATCTCTTCCCAATTTTCTTAAGAAGGAAAAATTACATTTTGACCCTCACAATTATTACTCTTTAGTGGTGCAACTTGGTTTGGGCAATCCGATTTCAACCCGAGTTTAACTTGAAAAAATTAGGGTTTGACAACAGTTTTTTATACTTGGGTTGGACTTGGGTCGAAAAATCCCAACCTGAATTCAATTTGGGTTGGGCTCGGGTTAAGGCCACGCGAACTCGAGTTCAACCCGAACCTGATAAATTAAAAAAAAATTATATATATATATAAAGCATTAGTACTGATTTTTTATTTTTATTCTATCGTTCTCTTTGCCTCTCTCGTTCTCTGAGCCTCTCTTATTAAAAACTTAGTTGAAGTTATTGGTTGTTAATTTAGATGAATATTATGTAATTTATGTATTAAGTTTAGAACAACAAGCCTATTTTGGACTCTACCTGAATTGAATACGTAAAGTAACCCAAAATCATCAACCCAAGCCCGCCCGAATTAAACTCGGGTAGTGCTCGGGTTGAGTTCTCCAACCCAAAGTAGGATTAGGATTAAAGTTATGGCTGAAAATTATATACCTAGAGTTGAACTAGAGTTGATTGTCCAACCCGCCCGAGTTGCACCCCTATCTTAGCCTATATTCTTCCATCAACTATCATATTTTTCGGATTGTATTTCTAATTGTAGGTGTTGGTATCACGTTATTGCCTTAACTAATACATTTTTACACCTTGTATTTTCAACTATAATTATTTATTTTACATTGTCCTCAATTTTAGACATTGAAAATATATATATCTATATAATAAAACAAGAATATATTTGAATTTTATCTCAGTCACATTTTTTCTCTCAAAATTATCACCAATCACTTACCTTACCCATCATCCTTTTGTTAGACTCAAACGTCAAATCATATCACTCATTTCTATCACATATTTAATTATTTATATATTTTTTCCTTAAAAATATCACACCACTCATTCTATCATATATTTAATTATTTAATATTTAATTAATTTGTAGTTAATAAATTTTGAAAAATTTTAATGTGGTGGAATCGATTTTTTAAATGGTCGAATTTTATATTTTATTGTGCCTTCAAGCACGAATTATGACTAGTATATATATATATATATTTTATTATACATTTAGACTTTTTTTATCCAAATGTTTAGTTTTGAGGAAATGTAAAATCAATTCATGTATGTTATTCAGTTATTCGATACGCAATCCATCCACACAAAATTATCAATTATGGTTTAGCTTAAAAAATTTGAGTGAGCACACGAAGAGGCTCACATACAGAACGGTGTGAAATAATACCGAGAGCAGGAGATTCAATTAACCAAAATTCAAAAGTTGAAATTTCACATCTGCCAGCAATAGGTTTAGTCAAGACATTTATAACACGACTCAAATATGCCTCACACACTGGTATTTTAGTAATTTTTCTTGTTATTTTTACAGAATTTCCTTATTTGATCGTCAAACCATCACCCATTAATACAATACTAATATTAATTGATTCCAAATTCATAACAATGCCTATATATGGTATCCTCTTCAAATTCTACTAATGGTATTATTTCGATAGATAATAAGAAATGGCCCCATAAAAGTGTAGATCTAATACCTTATGCTGGAGGGATGGTCACAAGGAGCTTGGAGCAACATCCCCCCATACCGTTAGCACGCCAGATAATCTGGCATATTGAGCTAAGTGTGCCCAACCGCATCTCCAAATTTTCTGATAAATAAGAAATTACATTTTATAAATTATGAAATGATACAAATTGTAGTAAATTTGAGTCGATACAAATTCAATTAAACACGATGTATACACAATATACTAACCGAAATACATAAATCATAAATGGGTTGGGTGTAAGTCAAACAAAATTGACACGCAGCTTTGGGATTGTTTTGATCTTCTAAGAGTACCGTCGAGATCTAGACCTCCCTCCAAGCCTAATGGTTTTCATATGCTTTCGAGTATTGATTGCACCATCGAGTTGCTTGTAGTCTCTTCTCCTCCAATACCTCTTTAAGGAGCCATTAAATGAGTTGGAAAGAAAACTCATTTGGAGAGAGAGAGAGAGAGAGAGAGAGAGTAGGGAGATTTTAAACTGGTGAAATTTGGATTAACTTGTAGTAGTACACAATAAGTTGCTATTATAAAATCTTTTGAACTTGGGATAAAAAACTTTATTCGCAATCCATAAAATAAAATTGGGCTTAAGTTTTAAAAAATTTATTTCAATCCCTAAAACTGGAATTGAATTTATTTGAGATTAATAAAAAAAATAAAATTCAACTTAAAATTTTAAAAAGGGTAAATTGGAAGGAAGTACACTAAATTGGGTTTAATTATAAAAAAATACAAAAAAAAATGTAAAGTAAGGAAATTCTTAATTTTAGATCTTAATTGTGTACAAGTACATAATTTGAAATTTTCAATTTTTTTTTTAACATTTGTGTCCTCCCTTAAATCATGCGATTATTTTTTAAAACTATTATTATTTTTTGAAATTATATTTATGCATTAAAAATCTCTTAATTTAACGGAAGATTTGATTCTTTCGTTTATTTTGAGGATAAATCAGTTGGTTTAAATTTTAAATTTTGTAACAATATTATTTGTTATCTTCTTCTTCTGCCTGGAAGTATTTTATCAATGCAAGTCCGAAAAATTATATCATCCTTATCATTCAATCTAAGTAATTACAAGGTTAAATTCATGACTCCATTAGGTTTATGTCTGTCATTTTAAAGGTGATTATATTATTTTTTTATATGTGAACACTATAACTGAAATTCATCTTGTATATGCATTTACAGTGTAATAATAAAGTATAAAAATTTGCTTACACAAAACATTGTACTGTTACATTTTGTCAAACATATATTTATATATAATTTCATTGTAACAGTCTAGCTTTGTTTTGAATTTGTTATCACATCCACAAAACCATTGAACATTGTCCATGTTACAATGTTACGCTGTATTGTTACATTGTTTTTGTTACACTTTGCGGAAAATACAAACGAACTTACATCTACAATGGCGGACCAGTAGGATTTTCATTTCAAAGATGAAGCCATGTAGATGTTCAGGAAACAATTTAGGGCTTCTCGCCGATGAAGATGAAGCAGCTTTTGGATAAGAAGACGAAGCGGTAACCGTTTTTCGAATATGAAGCTCTTCACGAATTAATGTTTCTAAAATCCAGGAGATAAGCTTTATCACTGTGTATCTAATTAATTTTAATATATATTCCTAAAACAGTTTTTAAGAAAGTAAGAGTCTGTTTGGTTTGCATTTTAAAAAATAGTATTTGTAAACTATTTTTAAGAAGAGTTTTTTAAAAGTATGTTTTTGTATTTTTTTGTGTCTTAAAATTTGTTTGGTTATATAATTTTAAAAACAGTTGTATAGAACATAAAATAATAAAATATGTTTGGATAGTAATCCAAAAAATAATAAAAATAATAACCCAAGAATAAATGATTTCCTTAAAAAAAATTGATTCCAATGATCAAAATAAACATATTATACCCAAAAACACAAACACCACCGAAATAATTTCAAATGATCATTACATTATATCTAACTTCAATCATATTACACCCAGATCTATAAATTTTATTGTAAATCATGTTTACTAGTGCTTTAATCATGTACAAATTAATTATGATTTTACAGCTCTGGATAAATCAGATTTGTAAATCATATATAGATCTGGTTAGATTTGTATAAATGCTTAGAGAGAGAGAGAGAGAGAGACGTCATAGCTGTTGGTCTAAAGAATGAGAAGGCGTCGATTCGATAGTGATATCTCAAATGTTCGTTGGAATTGCGCCTTCCACCGGATCTGTGCCTTCCAGTCGTTGAATCTATGGGTTGAAGACAAATCTATGGTCTCGGCGAAAGACAGAGAGAAAGAAAGGGAGCGAGATAAAGAGAGACGTTGGAGTTGTTGGTCTAAAGAAAGATAATGCATCGATTCAATGGTAGGATCTTAGGCATTCGTTGGAGTTGCGTCTTCCATCGGATTTGTGCTTCCAGACGCCAGGCTGTGCTTCTAGTCATTGGATCTGTGGGTCGAAGACAAATCCATGGTGTCGGCAAAAGAGAGAGAGAGAGGGGTAAGGGAAAAAGAACGCAAAAAAAAAAAGTACTTTTATAGTGATATATGAAGTGCACAGTAAACGATTACCGTGTTTTATAAATTCTCGAAAATTTGTTCCTAAAATCATCCAAACTAGCCCATATTTGTTCTCTAATCTCTGTCATTTTTTTTATCAGTTTTCAATAAACAAGAGAAAAACCACAACTGTCCAAACATGTTTCCTCAATTTTTTGGATTTTTAAAACAAAAAACAGACCTTAATGTTCCAAAAATTCAGCGGCTAAGTCTTATCATTGTATACTTAACTAATGTTAAGATATATTTGTAAAACCATTTTTAAGAAAGTAAAATTTAGAAAATTGATAGTTAAATCTTTGTATATCAGCATTGTACTTCTTTACAACACATTTTTTTTGTGTACTTTTTACAATTATGTCTAATTTAATATACCAATTTCCAAAAAATCCTTAAAAAAATTTATTTGGAGCCTTTGAGGGCTATTTGGTATGTGGGTTTGAGGAGGTTTTGAAATATGGGCTGGAGACTAAACTCCCTTAAACCCATGTTTGGTAACTATCCATTTAACCTAGATTTTGAAATCTGGTCTGGTCATGAATCTCATGTTCATGAGTTTCATGAAACCCATAGGGGGTGGGTTTCATATGTGGGGTTGAGGGTTTCACATTCAAATGACATTTATACCCCACATATATCCATACTCATGTTTGAATTAAATTGGTTAAGGGGTATAATAATCATTTATATAGAAATATATTATTATAATAATCATATATCCCTGCGTATACTAAATATGGGTATGGACAACATTAAATATTGAATCTCATCTTTAAATCTTATTTTTGGGTCAAAACCGAATTTGGACAAGTCAATTCAAACTTCTCCTAAAAAACATACCAGACAAGTCCATGGTGCTCTCGGCAGACCATAGATAGGGCTGTCATGGGTTCGATAACCATTGGTGCATTGGGTCAGCCCATATAGTCGTAACACACGCACGAACACTTCATCGTCAGATAATATGACTATTTTATACTCGTAACCTAATAGATAGGGTACCAGCCAGCCAATTGAAGCCAACAGTAAATGACAAAACCCAACTACATCAATGGAGTTCGCAAGACACAAAGCAATCCCTTTTGGGAGTGGAAGGGAATAAACGGAAAAAAGAGAATGAATGGAGACAAGGGATTATCGGTCACCGGATTCCTCCAGGAGAATGGGCGGAAGATGGAGGAAGCAGTGCTGGGTCCTGGCGGCGGCGCTGGGGTTGGGTGCGGCATTGGAGTAGGCTTGGGATTAGTCGGAGGAGTTGGCTATGGTGGCTGGCCATGGAACCAACTCAGGATGGTTTTCGGGGTTGGGATGGGCTGTGGGGTTGGTGTTGGCTTTGGTTATGGGCAGGGGCTTGGATTAGGCTTCAGTTTGGATACATTGAGATCACATCTGTCCAATTCCAAGCCGAAATCAGATTCTAAAGATTGGTTTATAATTCATCATTGATTCTGTGCTCATGCTTAGGAATTTTCTCTTTCATATCCTTGTTTGTGTCTTGGGAAATTCTTCCGTACTTTGCAGCAAAATGTTATCCGATCAAGTTCGACTCAAATTTGCGCCAATATGAATATGATTAAAGTGTTCCAAAATTTTTTGGAATTGAGCTTAAATTTTCTAGTGTCGATACCAAAAGTTGTAAATCTTTTATTAAGTGACAATTTGACATCATCATATCATAATGTATCTCTACTTTTTTGCTGATATTGATATCGTGTATAACCCATATGAATATTTATTGTTGATCTTGGTGCAACTAATAGAGTACTTATTTCTCTATAGTCAATCTATTTTAACCTGTACATTTAGTTTCAAACCCGGGTATTTACTGCTCTCTCGGTTGATGGATCCAGTGTCATTATACCTTCGACATATAGGCCAGAAACTTTATCGCTGCAATTCTAAATAGCTCAACCATCAGTCAGCTCCCTGGTAAGCTTTGTTTGTACGTTACTCGTGAATTGGTTTACAATATTTTCTTTGTGATTTTACTGTTTTACATTTTAGATGCGAATAGTATGTAGACTTGACACAGTCTGGTTTCTTCAACATGCTACAAAATGAGCAAATCGGAAATCGCGAAGACCATGAACCCAGCTTTTAAAAAGAAGCTCCAGCGAAACTCGGCTTAGAGAAAAGGAAATAAAAATAATAACACCGGTTCTTTCTTCGCAGCTCAGAACTGCGCAAGTCTAAACCTTTGCTAACTTGCTACACGAAACAGCTACCTTTACAAAGAAATAATACTCTGATGTGTGTACACATGCGAATACATGTAAATTTCAGTAAAAGTGAGATCTGCTGCATGAACAAATGTGAGGATTGCTTCGAAATTTATCTCCAAAACACTTTTGTATAATGCGTATCCTGTGGAAGATAGGTGTATAAAAGAAGTCGAACACAAATCAATATTAAAGTTAGATCTCATACTCGTGGCTACTTTAAACCTTCATTGCCAAACTTAAAACAACACCAACAATTTTCTGGAAGAATTTGCGAGTCTTGACAAATACGCCACCAGTAATTTCCCCATCAAATTCCCACATGTTCTCAGCTCACTCACTCGACATTTGTGAATTGCAACTCCACATTACTTCCTTCCTATGCTGTCTTCCCCAAATTCTCATGGAAAGAATATTCTTGGACCTATTCTCTACCACAACCAATCTAGGTTGAGCTATGGTCTCTGTCTTATGCCTCTTTTTGGTCGTGACTGCAATCCTCTTGCTTAACAATAAATGTGGAATTTTATCATCCCAAAAGATATATTGATCTCAATTCAACCATTTGAATGTCCAACTTAACACCAAGTGGATTTTCCTGATTCTGGCAGGAACAGAACATATTAAAAGCATAACAATAACTCAAAACAGAGGACCAAGTCAATATACAAAAAGAGGCAAACCTACCATGTTGAGTTGTTAAGATCATCAAAAGCCAAAAGGCTGTGTCGACTCATCCAACATTGATGTAGATTATTACCTAAGTTGTTGGATGCCATGTGTACTTTGGTTTCAACCTAAAAAAATTCAAACCCATGTTCCCATTCGTCTGCTAAAGCAATCACATTCTTTGGGAAAGAGGTACCAAAGAAAGAACAGTGCATCAAAAAATGAGTGTTGCAGTTACTGGAGATGTATGTAAATATCTTCAAGAAGGCAATAGACTAGAAATTCTATTTTCTAGCTCTAGGTTGTACAAACTTGAGACGAAAAACACATCGACCAGACATGTCCTCAAAAAGGTGCTTCAGCGATTGGTATAAGGCAATAATATGGGAAAAAAACCAATATCCACGGACCGAAACAGACCATATTTATGACTGAGAAATGCTCCCTTCCATGTGTACCTACTATAGACAATTGTCCTACGAACTTCAATTATAGCACTCGACTCCTAAAATGTATAACCAACCTCTTTTTAGACATCTATTCCCTTCTAAACAGACTACAAATTACAACAATAAGACTATTTTTGTCAATAATCTAGAAAGATGGCAAAAGCACTTAGATGATACTGTATAACAATCAAAATCGCTAATAACTATAGGCTTCCGATGCTTGCCATCCTCAACCAAGGCGATCATAATGCAGGAAATTGCATGAACAAGGAATGAATGGTTAGTGTTCAGCTAGCAAAAACTTTGTTGTATGCCGTGTCAAAAAATTACATCCTCATTTGCTTCTTTCCAACTTCTTCATTCCATGCCAATGCAAAGCAACATCTGCAGAACTTTTCCAATCCATTTCTAGAAGGAATAATTTTAGTAAAATTCAGCATAAATTTCCCAATTCGCTTATAGATGGAATAATTTCAGTATCATAGTACTAATGTAGCCACGCCCTAGGCACCATTACAACAACAAATCATGTATATAAATTACTCACAACTAGCTACAGAAACAAAAACAGATTTCTAGCAGCATCCAACCATCGCCTAATTTTATGAAAACCCCCACAAAAATGTGCAACAATCATCAACAAAATCATTCAGGAAAAAAAAAAGCACCATTAATTGATTAATTGTTTGCAAAATCCCACTAAACGATCTCATTGCTAAGGAAATAACACTATTCGTAATAAACCAACACATCAAAACCAAAGATCAAACACATAATTGAAAAAAAAAAAATTAAACCTCTAATCAATCTCTTGGAGAGACGGTGCACCGGCAGCAACATCCTCGACGGTGAACTTCCCCTTAGCTTTATCAGCAGCCTTTCCCTTGGCCTTCCGATCAAGCAAAGCCTTCCGGTCCTTGTCAAGTTTGAGCTTAGTAACAACCACCTTGGAAGGATTAACACCCACATTCACCGTCGACCCGTTTACCTTCTCGCGGGTGATCCGTTCAATGTGGATGACCCATTTCTTACGGTAGACCTGGACGACTTTTCCCTCACGGCCTTTGTAAGTCCCACGCACCACCTGGACCTCGTCGTCTTTTCGGACCGGGATTGACCGGACGTTGTACTTGTGCCTGAGGTCCGCCGATAGAGGTGCGCTCATTAGGACACGTCGGACGCTGGAGGGTGCCGTGAAGTGGGCCTTCCGGCACTTGCGGCGTGAGCTTGTGACTCTTGGATTGTATTTCATTGTTGGAGGGTTTGTGTCTCTGTCTCTCTCTCACACAGTCACACACACAGAAAGTGGATTTTGGAGTGCAAGAGGAAATGGGTTTGAGAGGCGATGAGAGTACAATTAGCGGAGACAAACTGAGGGAGGAAGGAGGGGGTGTTTAGGGTTTCGGTGACTTGACGAAAATGGGCTTGGTTGTTGTTTGTTTAACGATAATGCTCTCAAAAGCCAAGAGAAGAATTAATCCCTAAACAAAATTTTGTTTTGATGTATTATTTTGATCACCATAAAAACAAAAATGTTTTAACCCATTTCAAATATAAAATAAAAACAAATAAAAATTATGAGAATAATTTTTTCAAAATACACTAAAATATCTCAAAACGCCTTTTTTTTTATGACCAAAACACATAAATATTTTAAAACAATCATATAAATATATTGAAATATTAATTTAGATTATATTATTAATTCTTTCAATCTTATTGAAAATAAAAATATCTTATCTACTTTGACGATTTCAAAATAAAATTTTAATCCTTCAAAATAATTTATTAATACAGAAAAAGAAAACACAAATATGACATAGAAGGTAAAGTGTTACATTTAGGTGGTGTTTGATAAAATTGAAATCTGAAGTCTGAAAGTTGAAAGTTGAAAGTTGAAAGTTGAAAGTTGAATGCTGAATTTGTGAACTATTTGGTATTCACTGAAATTTAGGTACTGAATTGAACTAAATTGTTTGATAACTACACAAAGCTAACGTATGAAAATATATTAATTTTCAACTTTACTCTTCCACTCTTTAATTTGAAAATATTTATAAAATATGTCATAACATAAATCATAATCACTATTATTGTATTGTAATCTACATTTAACAAATATTTGATCAAAATAAATAAATAAATAACATTTGAATAACACAATAGCTGAACAATAATAAATTGAATAATATAATAAGTGAACAACATCTGATAAAAAAAAAAAAGAACAATAACTAATAAATAATCAAATAATATTGAAAAAAATACAATAAATTAGATTTCATTAACAATATGTGTGTTTGTGCGCACACGCAATGCATGTGTGTAAGTATATGTGCGTACAGTGCATATATCTGTGTGTAATTGTGTGTATAATTATAATTATGTATGTATATTTTTGTTATGTAAGACAAGGGAAAGATAAAAAAAAAAAAAAGAAATCGACAAAGAGAATATATAGGTTAAGAGTTTTGGAGAGAAAACTAATTAAAACTTTCATAGGATTGTAAAATATTTTGAGATATAATTGTCATATTGTAAATATTATTAAAGTTGATTTTACTGAGCACTTTCAGTTTTCAGAATTAAGTAAGATATCTCCTACTTAATATTGTAACCTATTTTTAAGGAACATTTAACATATTAAGAGAGTTTAAATTTTAATTATCAAACGAGATTAATTCATAAGTGTTAAATACATTTATTTTAAGTGCTAAATTTTTGTTAACAAACACACCTTTAATTATGTGTCTCTACAAGAATCAAATTAGAAATAAAACTAAGAACTCTTCTCTCCTCATTTTTTTATTTTTTATTTTTAAAAAATTATCCAATCAACACTTAACTTCTCTATTTTCTCACCAATTAAATATTACTTATTTATTTGTTTTTTAAAAAAAAAAATCATTTTCTATGCAATGTATATACAAATACTTAAAAAAGAGGTACTCCAGCCGATATGTACATGAACCCATTGTAGCAAGTATAGTGGAGATGATCCTAAGATACCCAACAACTAAGAAGAATTTCGAAATCATCCCTTCAAAGTCACCTCCTCCCTAACTCCAAATCTTGTACATTTGAGCTGGAATCACCTGCTATAGAAATCCCCATGAACGTATTACGGTTTCTTTCATCTTGTTGATTTTCAATGTGAGACTCCGAGGTCTGTACATTTTGCGTGTCCACGGTATTGGCAGGTTGTGCACTTGCACCTGACTCCTCCAACACCCGGAAAAAGGCATAAGGTCCCCAAGCTACAGTTAGAAATGGGAAATGGCTCAACTGATAGAAAATCAAAGCAATAACAAAACACACATAGGCACTATGATTTTTAAAACTTGATGATACCGAAGAAATATACAATTGGTCAACCCCTGATGTCCAGGTCACCAACGGGATTTCAAAAGACTACAAATAATATTAAAACTACCAGAAGGGGTAGAAAAGGACTTTCGCCATCAAACCATATCTTAGATAATAAGTCACCGCTTCTAGAAAGTCTCGTCACATGAAATACTCATTTTCTTGTGCATTCTTACCCCTCTTTCCACACACACGACGTACCCCACCAAGAGCCTCATCTAGCTCTCCACCTCATGCTTCCCGATTTTTTATCCCATCACAACTAAATTGTGTTCTCCATACAAAACTGTTCGATGCATGCTCTACCTCTAGGGGCTAACACGTATTACATAGAAGTAAATCTTTCTTTTTTTTCATCTTGTTCACTTTTTTCGTACATAACAATATGGCTACATTTAAGACGCGTATTTGGGTCAAGGGAAGATTGTAATATTAAATCTGAATGTGACAAAGAATAATTTACATTCGAAGCGTTAAGTAAACGAGTGAGTCTATCTCACCAAATTCGGTGTTCCAAAAGTTGGCCATAAGTCAGCTATCATCCTTTTGGAGCAAAACCCCTTTGCCATCGACATATGTTTGCCAATAGCATCAATATTAGTACAAGTCTTCGATATGACTTCTATGACCAACTTTTCTTAACCAGAGTTTCGATATTCTGTTTAACAATTAAAACAAAGATTATAAGATCACCTGTGCAATCATCTAAATGAATTGTTTTCAAAAATTAAACTCCTCATTTCTGCAATCAGTTAATGGACTGTTTTTGGTAAAATCTAATGGAATATGTTTGTTGGTTCAGGGCTTTTGTTCTCTGTTCTCATAACGGCAGTTATAACTGATGCGATAAAAGTTGCAGTTGGTCGGCCTCGACCAAACTTTTTTTGGCTCTGTTTTCCAGATGGGAAGGATGTTAGTTGGTTTGGAGATGCAGTTCTTTGATAATTGTGATTTTGTGAGGATAATGGTATACCCTTTCTCTTCAGTTTCATCCCCTGCTCTTTAGAAGAGTGCTTTAACTGATTAATACTTCTCAGTTTTATGACCAACTGGGAAATGCCGTGTGCCATGGCGACAAAAGCATGATAAATAAGGGGCATAAGAGTTTCCCAAGTGGCCATACATCATGTAAGTAGTAAATATTTGTGTCTCTTCATGTTCATTATATTTTAATGATGAGAAATATTGAATTATCTGTAGGGTCCTTCGCTGGTCTTGGCTTTTTATCGCTATATCTATCTGGAAAGATAAAAGCATTTGATCGTCGAGGCCATGTTGCTAAACTATGCATTGTTTTGCTTCCTCTACTTGTCGCATCTCTTGTTGGAATATCTCGAGTAGATGACTACATGCATCACTGGGAGGATGTGTTTGCAGGAGGTCTCATAGGTTCAATCTCTTATCAGTCGTTATTTTCTATTCTTAATTGGAACTACTTAGTTTCCATGGAGATATATATTCTTATATATGTGTGTGTGTTCGTGTTCGTGTTCGTGTTCGTGTGCATACATGTATATGAATGTATATTATCTGCCCTCTTATTGTTCTTCACTTCTAGCTGCGTGTCCTGCTGTGGATGTATCACTTGGGATGATTAATTTGCATCGAAGCAGCATGGTTGTGGTTCACTTCAGGATTGGAAATCACTAGGTGGCCGAAGGGTTAAATAGGTGACTAAAGTGAATGTTATTGTAACCGTTTGCATGAACTTCAAGCTACTCACAACCAGCCATTACCTACACGCATGTTTATTTTTGTTATCAGGGAAACAATATCAAACTTGAAAGACAATCACTTGATTAGAAAAGAATTTGAAAGTTAAAATTGCTAACTTTGTAAACTGAAATCATGTGATAGTGTTTTCTATTCAAATGTAAAATTTCGAACAATGTTTGAATGGCTTACAGATTCCCCTCAATTGTCTTGTTACTAATGAACTTGGTTAAACCTGGCATTACCTTTCTCCTCCTCATTGTGAAAGAAGTCGATGGATGCATATGTCGCATTGCAGGAGACGCAGACTTTAGAAACTTTGCCCGTCTTGCTGGGGTTGCATTTCCACTTCTGTTCTTGGATTTTTTAGGCAATGTAATGTCGGGCTGCAAGTTTCCATGCTCCAAGTTTTTCTCACGTTTTTGCAGCCAATTGCGTAGATCATTCTCAACCCCTTCATTTGCAGGAAGTGACTGCTCTGTTCTATGGAGCTCTTTCTCTTCTTCTTCCCCCCTAAGTACTTCTGTGATCTCTCTTTGAGCTAGTTCAGTTTTCATTAGCATCTCCTTCTCACTCGCCTTTAAAGCTTCTATCCAAGCCTGAGCTGCTGCAACCTTTTTAACCGCAATTTCTTCAGCCCCTGGGGCATGTCCTTTCAAGTACTCATATTCGAATTTTGAGATAGTTATTTTGGAGCAATGTTGAGAAGCTGAAGCTCTAGCTCTCATTGTACTGTCTGTAAGTGCTTTTAGATTCTCAAGAGCTATTGCTTCTGATGATTTGACAGACTCAACCTCTTGCATTGCAGCATGTAATCTTTCCTCAGCCAAATCTGTTTCGGACTCAGTCTTCTCAACTTCTGCCTCTAGATTTTCAATTTCTGCACCCATAAGTACCTTCTCTTTCTTGGCTGCCTCAGCTTCAGTTTTTAACTTTTCAAGAGCGAGGGATAAATTTGACATGATTGATTGTGCCTTTTCTTCAGCTGCAGATGCAGTCTTCAATTTGGATTTTTCCCTGAGGAGCTTAGAATGGAGATTTTGAAAAGTTAAATCAGCTTTCTCTTCTGTTTTCCGTAGTCGAGTTGTTTCTTCTGAGACATGCTTGAATTCATCCCTTATGATATCCATGGAGGCCATGAACTCAACACTTTCTTTTCTAACAGAAGCTAACTTTTTATTGGCTACCTCCAATTCTTCTGTGATTGACTGTAACAAAGTAGGAGAAGCCCATTCCTCTTGATTTTTCAAGCTCTCAAAGTTTTGAACCCTTTTGTCCATTTCCTTAAGTTGGCTTAGTTCACACTCTAGCATATTGACATCAGAATTTGTAACAGCCAATTTCATTCCAAGCTCTTTTGTGCAGTTTATCTCCTGGATGATGCCATTCATTTTCTTCCTTGTTTCCTCCATCGCAGATGAGTATTGCTTGGCTTCTTCTTTTCGCTGAGCTTCAATGGCTCCAAATTCATTAAGAGCCTCTATCCTAGCCAATTCAACCAGCACTTGCTCTTCATTAAGTTCCTCAATTTTTTTCTCAAGTGCTTCAACCAAGATTGAGTAAGACCGCAATTTTGAACTTGAGGCTTCAGCTTCCTTCTCTGCTCGCCTTTTCTCTTCCAAAACAGAAGCCATGTCAAGCTTAAGCTTACTAATTTCCTGCTTTATGTATTCCAGTTCTATCATCACATTTGCATACCGATGATTCTCAGCATTCCTCGCGGTCAATTCCAATTCTTCTACGCTTCTTTTAGGCTTTCTTAGTTTTTCCAGCTCATGATTCCATGCTTTCGCTCTTGAATTTGATTCTTCAATTCTCGAAGTTAGATCTCTCACTGTCTTCCTTGCATCAAAAAGTTCAGATTCTGCCCTGGCTTTCACCGAGTCTGCTAATTTTTGGCTCTCGTTGAATCCACTGATGTCTTCCCTTACATGGTGAAGTTCTCTTGTCCTTGAAGAGGGCTTTTAGTAATTTAAAAAAAAAATTGATTGAAGTTACAACAAATTTAAACTAAGGAGGAGGATATACAACAGGCCATTTGAAGACAAATGGTACAAAGGAGTTTCATGGTTCTTTGCATTATACCTCTTTAAAACTCATTTGGGGTTTCTCCAATCCTGAATTCCCTGCTAGAATTTTTCCTCCATACAAATTAATGCCGGCTTTAACCTCCCCAACGCTGCTGCTGCTGCTGCTGTTGTTCTTCCACTCTCTTCCATCCATTTTCAAACTGTTTCACACTCAAATATAAAGAATTTAAATTCGGTTTTTACTCACCAAATATTAATAAAGCACAGTAGTTGAAAGAAGGATGTGTCGAGCAAGCAACGCGACCCCATGTTCTACTGCACTAAGCCTCGTCCTTGTACAAGGAGGAAGCCACTCCCCAATTTGAAGTTATCTTGAACTGGAAAAATCTGGGGGTTGCTTTCAATACTGAAATATCAAACTGAATCACAGTTTGTTCTGTAATGCAACGAGTTACAGAGAGAAAGCAATTCGTTTCTTAATTAAGAAGAGAAGTAAGAAATTAAAGTTGCTGTGCATTCCTGTAATGGAATGTGCCAAATTATATATATATATATAAATAATCCAAAGAAATGCATACCTGATAATGTTTGCTGTAAATAGGGTATTTGGTTCCTCCGTGAGTGAAATGGGTTGAGAATAAGCAAACCATGAAAATGAAGATAGAAAACAGTTGGCGATACAAATTCTGATAATGGGCTGTTCTGGGAAACAAAGACCAGCCACCTAATTTTCATAAATGCATGGGGTAAATTGCACAAATGGACCCTAAGGTTTATCACTTATCATACTTTACTCTTTAAAATTTTAATTTCGTCAATTTCATCCCTAAACAAATTAAAAAAAAAAAAACAACTCTATCCCCTTTTTTTTTTGTGAAAGTTGGGGCTGAATTCTCTTGGATGGACTTATAATGACTTGAATCCGTCAAAAAAATTTATTTGATAATAAGTCTATTTTTTTCTTACTAATAAATACTTAAATCCACTATTTTTTAAATCCCAAAAATACCCTTAAAAACCTTAATTGTGTTTAATTATAGAAACCTTAAAAACCTTGAAAGTAGCTTTAAATTAATTTCTTAAATTAGAAATTATTATCCCTTAATTTACTCATAAATTAAAATTCAAATTTATATTCTCTTTCTCTCTCTCTCTGGTTAGATCTTCTCATTCAATAACAAATGCAAACCTTCACAATAACAATTGCAAACCTTAATGTAACATTTATTTATTTTTCTTCACAATAATATCAAATTTTTATGCATAGTAACATAACGACTTTAACAAAACTCAAGAGGATATATATTGCACAGCAACATTAAGGAGATATTTTTTTACACAATAATATCAATGAAATATTTTTTTCTTCATAATAATAATAATTTTTCCTTATTTTTCACAAGATACGATCCACAAATAAAAAAATTACATTATTTAGAGTAGTAACACATAATCATTAGTTGAATTAGGACACTCATCACCACTTGTGAATGTCAAGACATCGAATATGTTAAAATAATTTTTCTTTTTCCTCATAGTAACATTAACTTTTTTTCACAAGTAACACAATCAAGTATTTTTTGATTGTATTGCACAACAAAAGATCCAAAAAATTAAAACCTATATCATTTAATTAATAACAATGAATCACATTATGAAATTAGGAATGCAAATAACAATGAAAATTTTGAAAACTTAGAGGCTTCTTCGTCTGGTTATTGGTTTAAATGCTATTATTTTTATTTTCAATTTTATTCAATGTTTTATGTTACTATTTTTTTTTGTTGAGTATATTACTGTTATTGTTAAGCATGTTACTATTTTTGTCGAATATGTTACTATTTTTGTAGAACATATTACTATTGTTATTTTTTAAAAATATTAATATTGAATGAACATGTTACTATTGTTTTTTTTTAAAATATTAATATTAAGTGTTACTATTTTTTTATGTCTAAATGTTACTTTTTTTTGTGTGTTTAAATGGTATTATTTTTGTGTTTAAATGATAAATTTTATTTTTTTTTGGTATTTGAATGTTACTATGTTACTATATATATAAATGAGAGAGATATATAAAGTCCTAGCCTATATATGGACATAGATAGATATGAGAAAAAAAAAATTTTAATGTTAGTCAAACTCTTAAAATTTATGAATTTTTAGTTTTTAATTTTATTTCACTTCTAAAGGGAAAGGATAGTCTAGTAAAATTAACAAAAAATAGAATTCATAACAAATAAATTTTCTTGGCGGACTTAAGTTTAAACAAGCATATATAAGGGAGAACCGCCTCCAAATTTTCTGCCCCAACCCCAACCCTCCATTCGATGTTTGCCCCATGAAACTCCCCAACCCACCATTGGTTGCCATCACCTCCATTACCCCTCCATCACCCCAAATCCAATCTCCTCTATTCTACATCCACTGTAAGCCAATCCAATTAGCTAGCCATAACCTGTAACAAAACCACCTTTTCCTCTATCACACAGTAGATAATTCAAGAGAGAAACAAAAATTTAGAAAGAGGAATTCCCATTTCAAAATCAAAATCACATACTCAATTCAAACTTAAAGCTTCATCAATTCAACTCTGGGGGCGTGACACTTAGTTTGATTGGGGCAGCTTGATGAATTGGAGCTTGATCGCCCATTGAAGTCCCCTGAAAAATCAAGATGTGCACATAGAGACAGAGAGATGTAGCGATAGAGATAGAAGAAAAACTATAAGAATTTGAGTGCATGTGTGTTTTAGTGGGTGTGTTGAACAAATGTGTTATGTATTGTATGGTGCGTGTGTGTTGCATGTGCACTAGGGTTTTGGAGAGGGTAGATTGATGTGTTGCTTTTGAGGAAGAGATATGCACTGTGTGACGATTGAGAGAGAAAGAGATGGATGTGTTGGGTTTGAGGGAAAGACACACACATACATAGATTTGTTTTTTTTGGTGGGGAGGGGGGATGCAGGTAGAGGGATGAATTGGTTTGAGGATTCTGGGTGAGGGTTGGGGTGGTGGAGTTTGTAGCCATGGAAGAGAGAGAGAGAGAGAGAGACGGTGAGTGACAGTGTGTTTGCGCCCGTTGTTGTTTGTGGTATTTCAAATATAGTAAAATCACTTATTAAAAATTTTTATTTGAAATATGTAATGTATAAAACAATAAATTAAGTACGAAACAGTTACACATAATATAAAAATAATTGTACAAGAATTTACGAAATAGTTATAGCATTCTTATCAAGCAGTTACACATAACTGTTTGTCAAACCAATATAAATATTAATTGGGTTGTAGAATAGAAACTATTATTGAACTTTAAGTAGATCAAGACTAGTGTTTGACATTATGTCCTTAAGACAGATTTCGTCCTCACACATGGTGCTTATGGAATATAAAGCGTCTGTCTCCTAAGATATAATGATATTTATACAAGTAGAAGTAGCACTCCAATCTACCTGTCCAACAAACTAGAAATTGTGTTGTGTACTCTTCAAAATGCAGACTGTCTTAATGATGTATAAAATTGCCTTAAATATGATTAAGAATGTATTGGATGCAAAATAATTATGTGACTGAATTATTTATAGAGAGAATGATGACTGTCTGAATCAATCATCATATGAACGAATGTAACCCAATAGTCACATGTAGCCAGAAGATACCACTTGTGTAACTGTTCTTAATGAACATACACAACTCAATTTTGGATCGGAGGGAAGCAAAAAATCAGAACCAGTGCGATCCAATGGATACAAAAAATTAAATTTTAGATTAAGAAATTTACACCCAATTAATTAAACGAATTTTCTCCAAAAAATATAGGGTTTAGTCTAAACCACACCCACACCCACACTTGTACCTGTACCCGAGTCCAGCCGAGTCATGGCGAACAATCGAGTAGGGGTGGCAATTTTTGATACGACACGATAACCCGATACGAATAAATGAGTTTGGGTTGACTAAGTTTTTGACACGACCCGCGTATGACACGACCCACTAACACGAAGTGTTAATGGGTTGTGTTCGGGTTCAACCTGTTTAACACGAATTGACCCGTCAACACGAAGTTTTTAATTCGAAGGAGATTGTCTTGGCCTTTTCGTTGCATGTATGAGTTTTTATGTTTTGATGACTTGTTTTTTCCATTACTTCTGATGTTTAATTTGGTTGTATGATGTACAATTAACATATTTAATTAGTATTATATAAATAAAATATTAATTATTTATAACTGTTTATCAAGTATTGACATAATTATTGTATAAAAAAGATACTATTACTCATTATTGTTGTTATTATTATTATTAAGTTAATTTTTAGTTTGTAGAAAAAGTATGAGGAGAGATTCAATTAAGTGAAAATAAAATCTTAGCGTTAAATTTTTTATTCAAAGTTTATGTAAGTTANTGTTTTTTTTGGTGGGGAGGGGGGATGCAGGTAGAGGGATGAATTGGTTTGAGGATTCTGGGTGAGGGTTGGGGTGGTGGAGTTTGTAGCCATGGAAGAGAGAGAGAGAGAGAGAGACGGTGAGTGACAGTGTGTTTGCGCCCGTTGTTGTTTGTGGTATTTCAAATATAGTAAAATCACTTATTAAAAATTTTTATTTGAAATATGTAATGTATAAAACAATAAATTAAGTACGAAACAGTTACACATAATATAAAAATAATTGTACAAGAATTTACGAAATAGTTATAGCATTCTTATCAAGCAGTTACACATAACTGTTTGTCAAACCAATATAAATATTAATTGGGTTGTAGAATAGAAACTATTATTGAACTTTAAGTAGATCAAGACTAGTGTTTGACATTATGTCCTTAAGACAGATTTCGTCCTCACACATGGTGCTTATGGAATATAAAGCGTCTGTCTCCTAAGATATAATGATATTTATACAAGTAGAAGTAGCACTCCAATCTACCTGTCCAACAAACTAGAAATTGTGTTGTGTACTCTTCAAAATGCAGACTGTCTTAATGATGTATAAAATTGCCTTAAATATGATTAAGAATGTATTGGATGCAAAATAATTATGTGACTGAATTATTTATAGAGAGAATGATGACTGTCTGAATCAATCATCATATGAACGAATGTAACCCAATAGTCACATGTAGCCAGAAGATACCACTTGTGTAACTGTTCTTAATGAACATACACAACTCAATTTTGGATCGGAGGGAAGCAAAAAATCAGAACCAGTGCGATCCAATGGATACAAAAAATTAAATTTTAGATTAAGAAATTTACACCCAATTAATTAAACGAATTTTCTCCAAAAAATATAGGGTTTAGTCTAAACCACACCCACACCCACACTTGTACCTGTACCCGAGTCCAGCCGAGTCATGGCGAACAATCGAGTAGGGGTGGCAATTTTTGATACGACACGATAACCCGATACGAATAAATGAGTTTGGGTTGACTAAGTTTTTGACACGACCCGCGTATGACACGACCCACTAACACGAAGTGTTAATGGGTTGTGTTCGGGTTCAACCTGTTTAACACGAATTGACCCGTCAACACGAAGTTTTTAATTCGAAGGAGATTGTCTTGGCCTTTTCGTTGCATGTATGAGTTTTTATGTTTTGATGACTTGTTTTTTCCATTACTTCTGATGTTTAATTTGGTTGTATGATGTACAATTAACATATTTAATTAGTATTATATAAATAAAATATTAATTATTTATAACTGTTTATCAAGTATTGACATAATTATTGTATAAAAAAGATACTATTACTCATTATTGTTGTTATTATTATTATTAAGTTAATTTTTAGTTTGTAGAAAAAGTATGAGGAGAGATTCAATTAAGTGAAAATAAAATCTTAGCGTTAAATTTTTTATTCAAAGTTTATGTAAGTTAACACGAATATGAACACGAACACGACACGAAAATAAACAGGTCAACTCGACACGACACAAATAGTTAAATGGGTTGGATATGGGTTGACTAATGTTCGACACGACTGATGTTCGACACGACACGAACCCAACACAACACGACTCGATTGCCACCCCTACAATCGAGGCGCGCGCATGTGTGGTAGAACCGAAGCCATGTAGGCTCTCATTCCGCTCATAAAACTATGGTACCCTTTGATGCCTAATCCCATAGAGCAAACTTGACCTATATATGCTTATGTAGAACTTCTTCCATAACCAATGTGGGATTGGTGTCAAATCCCATATTACACAACCTTTATTTTCACATTTCAAGAGGGTCACTTTGAAGCCTATTTTCTCTTCATTTCTTATTTGATTTGAGCAAGTGAATATATTATATTATTTTTCTCACGGAATAGAATATGAACCCACAAAAGTTTCCTCGAAACAATGAACGCGTTCCACTTTAATTTAGACTCAAAGTCGACCAAAAATTCAATTTTTACACTTAATTAACTATTTTGAGAAACTGGTTTTGGTCCGACTCCTATGAGGAAGATGATAAGTAAGGTTGTATACGTATATCGATATGTATATATAAGCGGTTTTAAAATTTTCGATTGCCTACATATAACTATTGCAAAAAAATTGGTAGGCCAACGTAAGAATATTAGATATTTCGCCAAAATTGAATAAAATATCAATAAAAATTTTATATTCTTATTCGACCATACCTATATATATCATATATGTATCTATATCTATATTTATACTACGTATAAATGTCAGCATTTACGAAAAAATTTTGATTTCCTATTTTATCCCTATTTATTATAATAAAATCAATTATAACCATCTATATACTTTCATCTAATTTTGTTTTTTATACCTATTTGACTTTCAGCTTATTTTAAACTCTTTTATAAAGACTTCTGAATTCTTTTAAATTCATTTATTAGTAGTGCAGTTACATACAATTATATATATCTATATGAAGAAATAAAATCATATATATGTTAAATTATTATATACATGTAATTATCGGGTTAAATTACACATTCAAATATATGTTATTTTTTATTTTTTAGTATAAAATAATATAATAATATTATAAGCGATCAAATCAATATATTTAACAAAATAAAAATTAATAATTTTATAATATAATTAGATGTGCAAATGTTTAAAAGGGTCTGAGAGAAATAAATGATAGATTGGATACTCAAAACTTATAGAATAAATTAATAGTTAAATTTAACAATAATTAAAATACAAACGAATTATTTGACACTTAATTTATTATTTAAGTACACATATAATTCATATTTTTTATATGTGTATTACTTGATTTATGGTGATTTATTACAATAGTTATGATATTTGATATGTACTTGGTTTAAATCTAAATTAATTGTTATTGTATTTGTGTAGTAATTATGATGTATTGATGTTTATGACTTTTTTGGTGTGTTTTATTATAATTATTTATGTATTATCCAATTTATTGTATTTTTTTAGTGTTATTGATTTATTTTATTGGTTAATTGATACATGTTACTTATTTTGATTATTAAAATGATTTAAAAATTAATAATTAAAAAATATATGTTCACTTGATTTTATATATAATTACAAAAATAACATTAACAACAGTCACATGTTTGGCACCGGGTGTTTTCGTCTCTTTTCTGAACAACGATTAGTGTTGAGGACCATATTTATTTAATGTTTGAACTTTACAAATGAAATTGATGAAATTAAAATTTTAAAGATTAGAATATAAGAAGTGATAAATTTCTGGAACTATTTATGCAATTTACCCAAATTAATTTTTCAACTACCGTGTTCAATTGCCATAGTTTCAAATTTATATGTTAAATTATTATTATTATTATGAACTTTACACTACAAGCGTGTTTTCAATACCAAAAAAATGTCAAAACTGTGTTATATCGAAACACAATTATGGTGTAAAGTCGTGTTTCAAAAAATACGCATTGAAATTTATCATAAGTTGGTAAAAATTCTACGCATGTGAGCCCCAAAAAAAATAAATTTAATATTTCCTCAATTGTAACATCCCTCCCACTGTCCCAAATTTTAATGGTCCGTTTGATAGGAGAGATGAAATGTTAGAGGGATAGAAAAATAGGAGGGATATGTTTTTCATACTTAACGAAAGAAAGAGGTTTTTGATCTTTTTTGTTTGGTAAGATGGATGAAAAAAGTAGAAGGAATAAATTTTTTATTATTTTATTTGGCATAAAAAAATAATATAATATTATTATTAGTGAAATATTAAAAATACTCTTAATAGAATATGAATAATTTATTGAGAGATGATATCCTTGAAGTAAATGGTAATTAACCATTATATAAAAGGTGTGAGACCCGCCCAAAAATGGAGGGATAAAAAATGGCGGGCAGCATGCATTGTTTTTTCCTCCATCTTTCTTTTCTAATCAAACAAAAAAAAATTATATTGTTTACCCTACTTTTCATCCACCATTTTTCATTCATACTATTTTCACTCATACTAAACAGGCTATAAGGCATAAAATGACCTACTTTTGGCGATGCGGCGATAAGGATAGTGGTGACAACAACAATGGTGGTATGGTAGCGACAACGATGGTGTCGGTGGTGGGGCGATAATAGTGGTGGTGGGGGCGACGATAATGGTGATGATAGGATTACGGTGACATTGTTAGTAATGGTGATAGTGGTAATAGACAGTGGTGGTGTGGTTATTGTTGTGACAAAGGTGGTGACGAGGTGACGGTCGTAGTGGTGGTGGTGGTGAGGTGGCGACGACAATAATGGTGGTGGTGAGGTGGCGACGACAGTAATGGTGGTGGTGGTTGTGGCAGGAATGGTTGTAAGGTGCCGATGGTGATAGTAGTGATGGTGGTGGGGGTAAGAGTGGCAGGACGGTTTCAAATACTACTTTTTTTTTTAAAGTGCTTTTGAGAAGTTATTCCCAATACACTATAAAGAGCCTTATTTTCGCTATTAAATTTAAGACGTTAATATTAGTTATCGAATTAACTTTAAAATAAAATTTAAAACGATTTGGACTGCAAAAAATAGANCGATTAGTGTTGAGGACCATATTTATTTAATGTTTGAACTTTACAAATGAAATTGATGAAATTAAAATTTTAAAGATTAGAATATAAGAAGTGATAAATTTCTGGAACTATTTATGCAATTTACCCAAATTAATTTTTCAACTACCGTGTTCAATTGCCATAGTTTCAAATTTATATGTTAAATTATTATTATTATTATGAACTTTACACTACAAGCGTGTTTTCAATACCAAAAAAATGTCAAAACTGTGTTATATCGAAACACAATTATGGTGTAAAGTCGTGTTTCAAAAAATACGCATTGAAATTTATCATAAGTTGGTAAAAATTCTACGCATGTGAGCCCCAAAAAAAATAAATTTAATATTTCCTCAATTGTAACATCCCTCCCACTGTCCCAAATTTTAATGGTCCGTTTGATAGGAGAGATGAAATGTTAGAGGGATAGAAAAATAGGAGGGATATGTTTTTCATACTTAACGAAAGAAAGAGGTTTTTGATCTTTTTTGTTTGGTAAGATGGATGAAAAAAGTAGAAGGAATAAATTTTTTATTATTTTATTTGGCATAAAAAAATAATATAATATTATTATTAGTGAAATATTAAAAATACTCTTAATAGAATATGAATAATTTATTGAGAGATGATATCCTTGAAGTAAATGGTAATTAACCATTATATAAAAGGTGTGAGACCCGCCCAAAAATGGAGGGATAAAAAATGGCGGGCAGCATGCATTGTTTTTTCCTCCATCTTTCTTTTCTAATCAAACAAAAAAAAATTATATTGTTTACCCTACTTTTCATCCACCATTTTTCATTCATACTATTTTCACTCATACTAAACAGGCTATAAGGCATAAAATGACCTACTTTTGGCGATGCGGCGATAAGGATAGTGGTGACAACAACAATGGTGGTATGGTAGCGACAACGATGGTGTCGGTGGTGGGGCGATAATAGTGGTGGTGGGGGCGACGATAATGGTGATGATAGGATTACGGTGACATTGTTAGTAATGGTGATAGTGGTAATAGACAGTGGTGGTGTGGTTATTGTTGTGACAAAGGTGGTGACGAGGTGACGGTCGTAGTGGTGGTGGTGGTGAGGTGGCGACGACAATAATGGTGGTGGTGAGGTGGCGACGACAGTAATGGTGGTGGTGGTTGTGGCAGGAATGGTTGTAAGGTGCCGATGGTGATAGTAGTGATGGTGGTGGGGGTAAGAGTGGCAGGACGGTTTCAAATACTACTTTTTTTTTTAAAGTGCTTTTGAGAAGTTATTCCCAATACACTATAAAGAGCCTTATTTTCGCTATTAAATTTAAGACGTTAATATTAGTTATCGAATTAACTTTAAAATAAAATTTAAAACGATTTGGACTGCAAAAAATAGAAGTCATTTTGTTTATCTTTTGAAATTTGAATTGTATTGTATTTTATTATATAGATATACTAATTATTACATGTGCCTGAAGGCATGAAATAATAAAAAATGGTCAATAATAAACATATTTGTATTCACACCAAAAATAATATCATAAACATATAAGAGAGAGAAAAAAATTAAGAACCGATTTGTAATGGGGGTGGGAGGTGGTAGTGGTGGTGGTGAGAATAGTGTGATGATTATTGTGGGTGGTGGTAATGGATGGCTGTGGGTGTTGATGACGGATGATGGTAGTATTGGGATCATGGTAGCAGTGACAATAAATATAATAATGAGATAACGATGGCAATAGGTGAGGACGATAGGTGACGATTGTAAAAATCAATGGTGAGTGACAATGATGGTGGTGGTGGTGTTAGGGCAATAGGTGTTGTGGGGGTGGTGATGGGGTAGTGGCGGTGGGAGTGACGGTGGTGGTGGAGATGACGGTAACGGTATTGGTGGGACAATGACGATAAGGATAGTTTAGCGACGGTGGGGTAGCTGTGGATATGGTGGTAGTGGGAATGGTGGAGATAGGGCAGTGGTTGTTATGGCCGAGGTGGTGGTGGGGTGGCAGCGATGATGGTGATAGGATGGAACAGTCGGGGGTGAAGACAATGATGGTGGTGGGGTGGAGAAGTCGAGGTGGCGACGATGATGGTGGTGGTAGTAGCGACGATGATGGTGGTGGGGTGACAACGATTATGGTGTTGGTGGGGTTGTTGTGGTAGTGGTGGGGCGGTGGGGATGATGGTGGTAGTGGTGGTGTTGGGATAATTTCAAATACTAAATTTTTTTTTTAAGTACTTATGAGAAATAGAAATTTTAGAATTACTTTTAAAAAGTCACTTCAAATATACTCTTGGGGACTTATTTTTCTTATTAAATTTGGGGTATTAATATTAACTATTAGATTAACTTTAAAATAAAATTTAAAAAGACTTTAACTGCGAAAAATAAAAATTATTTTTGTTTATCTTTTAATATTTGAATTGTATTGTACTTTATTATCTAAATATATTTTTTGGTTCGATAATCATAAGCGTTAGACCAATTTATATTTACCTCGACTAATTTCCTTCTCGGCCTAATCAAAAGTAAGTCATTTACGCCAGAATTAGAATATTTGTAAAGATAATCTCTTATGACTTAACCTCAAAAAATTATCAAAAAATAAATTCAAAACATTTGAATTTATAATTCGTTAATGCTACCATTTGAATTACTTTTAAATTAAATCTATATATTTATGAAATAAAATATTTCGTATCGATTTAATAAACCATGTCATATTTTAACACGTCCATTCACAACCACAAAAACACCATCCAACCGCTTAGAGTCCTTATGTAGTAGTTATGTGAGTGCACTAAACGAATCATACTAAATACACCATGAAACATTGGTACTGTTGCGTAGCATCAAAACACTCTTTTCTCCATTTCTCCTCTACTAGGCTCTTTTAGTCTACAGAAGACTTTGAAGATCGAGCCCATTTATGTGTATATTTCACGAATTTCCATTTCTTATATGTTCAGGTGCATGAACAGATCTGAATTATATAGTTGGCACCAATTCAATGCTGTAGAGAAGAAACCCTATGTATGTAATTCGCAATTGTATAGCGGTGAGCGCATGATCGATTGCAAATGGACTTAGAGAGATCGTCACTGTGCAATTGCGTGGTCAACTTTCTGTTGGAAGAGAATTACTTGTTGTCGGCGTTCGAGCTTCTTCACGAGCTCCTCGACGATGGACGTGACGCTCACGCAATTCGCCTCAAGGAATTCTTCTCCGATCCGTCTCACTTCCCTCCCGACCAGATCTCTCGCTTCAATTCTCTCCGAGGTTCAACGCCTCTCTCTTTCTGTCTGTGCATGCATACATAGATAGATACACACACATACGCACATATTTCACATTTCTGGATAGTTTAAAATTGAAGTAGTAATAATTTTATCTCTGCTGTTTACTGTTTTGATTGAAGATTGACCTGAATGATTTGGATTGTTCTCTCATGTTGATATTATATGCGCGAATTTGATTAGGTTTTCATGCGGAATTGAACTTCAAAAGAAGAATCCGGATCTCAACTTCTTGATGTTGTGTTGCTATAGTTAAATTTGATTTGCTGCCTTAGAATGTTACAGAGAATATCATTTCGTGTGTAATTAGTTTAACGAAGTGGTCTTGTAAGTAAATCAGCTAGATTTGAAGTCACAGTTTACAAAAAATGTTGAACTTAAAACGTTTTTGTAATGGTGCGAATCTCAGACTACTAATCATTAGTGGCGTATTTTGTTACAATCATTTGGGTTACTCCTATATGACTATGATTTCTGTGGTTTGATGCAATTTAAGGGATGTTGAAGAAATATCGTTTTGAGTTGCTTTAATTCAAAACAACTTTGTTTCTACTCTATTATGGGACAAAAATTGTTGACTTTTGTGAAGCTTTCTGAGTTACATTGACAATTAGGAAGAAACACTTAATCGCAAATAGAACTCTCTGAAATATGTAATATCCTCTCTCTCATTGCCAAACTAGAGCTATTCTGATTTTCATCTGACTGCCAAGATGATCAGGTTTTTTGCTGTTTTAGTTGGCAAAAGTTCATACATAGAAATTTTATCACTGCTGTTGGATGAGACTGCAAGTCTTTGTGATTGTCATGTTAGTAAGGTGTGCTATTTGAAGAACTTGCATACTGACGCTCGAATGCAGCAGGTGCTTCAAGCCTTTTCCTAGGGTAGTGGCTCCTAAAAATTGAAATGAAAAATCCACTTTGTATATTTCCATTCTATCTTCTATTCCAGTTGTGAAGCTTTTGGTTTTCAGCTGTTGGGACTGTTGTTATGATTTCGTTTGACAAAATTTTCATGTCTTCAACTGGTAAATTGATGCTTGAATATGGTCTACAACTTTGTTAATTTGCTGTTTGATAAGGTGACCATACTCAACTTGCCATCTGTAGTTACTAAGGTATTTTTCTGTTCTCATCCTGGGTTTATGCATAGCTAATTCACATGTCTTTCCTCTTCATTTATGGGAACTAGTTGCGGACCCGCAGAGTCTGCTAGAAGAAAAAGAAGCACTAGAAGAAAAACTGGCAATCAGTGAGTATGAGCTTCGTTTAGTCCAAGAAGACATTCTCAAACTGAAGACTGAATTGCAGAAGAAAACTGGGACCTCTCTAGATGAAGTGAGTGGTAGGGCTTCCACTTTGTCTCGTTTCTGCGATATTGTGCTTTCTGACTTTATGATTATTATTTTTACTGTGTCAGTGAAAACTGAAAATGTACTGCTCCCTGGTGTATGGCAGTGTTACTTTGCTTCACATCCGACATCCCATGCTTTTGTATGTTTGCACTTGTTATGTGACATATCTACATAGATAGTGTTCAACATAAATGGTCTTTTCCATATTGTCTGCCATGGTCAATTGGCTCCTTTTAAATCGTATGTCTTTGTTCCAAGACAATGGAACGCTAAATCTTTGAAGGTGTTCCTATGTATAACCAGGTTTACCACCATTTTGTTTGGTGTGTCAGCAAGATCGCACTCAATTTTCACCATTTCCTCTACCTTCCTTTAAATTTTGTTGCATGGAATTAGCTATTCCACCAAAATAACAAAGTGTTATAGGTTCCACTTGGTATAAGTGATTCTTTGCTGCTGTTTTTTTTTTCTATAAGTTATTCTTGCTTTCATGATATGATTAAGACATTTGTCCTTGTTATATGAAATTATATCTGTCTTGTATGCACTTTGCAGGGTCAAATGCAGATGCTTCTACAAACGATGGACCAGATATTCTGCAGCAAAAGAGGGACACTTCGCTCTCTGATTTGGGTCCTTTGAAAGACAATGAACGTCGAGATCTCAACTGTGCAGTGAAAGAGTATTTGCTTTTAGCTGGGTATCGTCTGACTGCAATGACATTTTACGAGGAGGTATGGAAAAATGAAGGGAGTGTAATTATTTCTTCACCATCATATCTCGCAATATATTTGTATCTCATAGTTATTTATGGTTATTCCTTCTTCATTTTGTCAAGGTGTTAGAGAGAATGTAATAGTTGAATTTGTTGACTGTAGAAGGTCTTGACTGCAGTTGACAGGTCGACACGCACACACCAATGGACAAAATGTGATGCAAAAATTTGGTCAATTGAAGAAATATTTACATATAGTAAGCATACATGGTAGATATAAGTGTAGATGTTCCATATGGGTTGTGTCAAGATTTACTAGATCCAAAATAATTTGTTTCTGGCTTGACCAAACAAATGTAGTTCCAAAAATTTGAAACTCTTGACAAGTGACACAGCCCGTGTTCATGAGCTTGGTTGATCATCTTTTCTAATATTAGTCTTAATAAATGATTCTGAAACAATACCTAGGGCAATCTAGCTTTTGAAGCATAAAATCATGGGATGTAACTGTATAAAGCAATTTAGCAATCATGGGATGTACTTGTTTTAAAGCATAAAACAATTTAGCTTTTGGTTGACGAATATTGGATACAGTGTAAGTGCTTTACATGGTGTATATGTAACTGTATGTTGCAGAATTGTAGTTCCCAAAATCCTAAACTTCATCTGAGTAACTGCTTCTAGGTTGGCCAGCAGGATCAATTATACTTTTGTAATCCACTTTGATAGAGTATGATTTGATCGAGTTATTATTTTGACCAGTATTGGTAGTTATCTCACTATGCTCATGTGTGGTCGGTGTGTTAGATATAATGGTATAGTAGAAAATCTCTAGAGAACATGTTTGCAATATTTTATGAGTGTTTCATATATGACCATGCTTGATATACATTGTTGTAACTTTTCAATACATCCTTTGCAGGTTACTGACCAGAACTTAGATGTTTGGCAGAATTCATCTGCTTGTGTACCAGATGCCCTGCGCCATTACTATTACCAGTACCTCTCATCCACCTCAGAAGCTGCTGAGGTACTTCCTAAGATGCCTATGGGATAGGCATGTTATTTTTCAGGTTTTATTATAGAGCTTATAGATCAGTTTGTGGCTCTGTGATCTTTAATTAATTTTATTAGACATTTGAAAAGATTTCAAATTATTGATTTTTTCCAAAAATTGGTGTACTCTGACTTCAATTAATTGCAACTGAATCTTTGGAATGAGAGAATATCCATCTAGAGTTAATGTCCATCTGTACCTTTTAATTAAAATTTAATTGAACTTTGTGAAGTTTCTCCTGTTTTACTATATCAGTGGCCTAAAATTTGAAAATGTGGTCTGCACACATGCATTATTATTGCATTCTTCTCAATGTATTTTGATGTAATATGTTGTGGCTTATTAAATTTTATTAGTGGGTCGACATATGCAATGGCACATGTTTCTTCCTATACTACATATTTCTATCTAATTTACAGCTGTTCACTATTGTCTCTTTGAAGAGACTAGGTCATTCCATAACTGCGCTCTTACCAAATTACATGCAGAGAAAATGCCATGGGTTTGAATACTAGATAGAATGGATGATTACTAGGGGGAGTATTTCTTCTTCTAATGATTGTTCTAAGACCAAAATTAAATTGTAGACAGTTTCTGTTGATCTAATTCTTCAGTAGTTTATATTTAAGTAGTTGTCACCTGTACTGAACTCTTCTCATGAGTAAGAGGGCTTCCCTTTGCTGCAGGAGAAAATTGCTATGCTTCGAGAAAATGAGTCTATGCTTAAAGAAAATAATAGGCTGAAAGATGAAAAGCAGTCTTTGCTGAAAAGCAAAGAACTGGCTGATGGCCAAGTTATGGCATTGACAAAATCTTTGGAGGCCCTACAGAAGGATATAAAGGACAAGGAGATTCTGGTAGTTCGCTCTGATTATAACATCAATCTTTGACGAAGAATTGGTCATCATTTTTTAATATATGTGATTTTATCCTATTTCATGTATGAAATTCTAGATGATATCCTGTTTCAGGTACAGGATTTGAAGCAGTCCTTGGACCACCAAAGAAAAGAACTAAATGATTGCAGAGCAGAAATAACTTCATTGAAAATGCACATTGAAGGAGCTCGATCTGGATGGAGTTTGGTTACTGGTGATGTTGAACATGTGCATTCGCCATCTTTAGAGAGCTACAAGGAAGAAATAAAACTGCTGCAGAAGAAAGTAGATAATTTAAAGGCAGAAAGATCTATTGCCAATGAATTTGTAGAATCTATAAATAGTGAGAAAGAGATTACGGAGACGACCAAAAACAAAGTTGTTGAGTTGTGTGATGATAACGCCTTAACTTCTTCCGTTGGCATTGCATCCGGAGTTCTGGAGAGTGTAGACTCTCAACTGCATGCAAATCATTCCTCCGATGATACCATGGACAGATCTGAAAAAGCTTCTGAAGAGCCAGTGCTGAGTTCTTTATATGAAAATGGTGCAACAGAGAATGCTGAGGATGACCTGAAGCAGAATGGTCCACCACCCACACCAGACAATGGGTTACATCTAAAATCAGAAAGTTTAGGTGGCAAACCTGATTCTGAGAAGATGGTAAATGTCTGGCTCAATTTAATGCATATGGTGAAATCTTTTCATTATACTAGTATTATCTGAAATAACATTCAACTTGGTCTTGCTAGGGTTTAGGGACCATTCAGATCCTTTCTGATGCATTGCCTAAAATTGTTCCTTATGTTCTGATCAACCATCGGGAGGTATGCTTTTGAAAGTATTGCTATCCTTGACTCCATACCTATATGGCTGTATTTAGGTTATTTTTTTGCCTTTATTATGCATTTTATTGGTTATTGCCTGTAGGAGCTTCTTCCCCTGATGATGTGTGCAATTGAACGCCATCCAGATAGTAGCACACGAGATTCCCTGACCCACACATTGTTTAACTTAATTAAACGTCCAGATGAACAACAGAGAAGAATCATAATGGATGTAAGTTTCTTACTACCACATGAATATTGTTAGATATTATGTGGCATAAATATGATTTAAATATGATGCTGAATCTGTAGTTATGTTCAGGCTTGCGTTTCCCTTGCTAAGAATGTAGGAGAGATGAGAACCGAAACAGAACTGCTTCCCCAGTGTTGGGAACAAGTAAGATTAAGTGTTGATGTTGCTAGGAACTCACATTTGCCATATGTTTTCCCATTTTGTCTTTAAATTGGGTTTGATATTTTTTTTTTTGTGGGACGTAGATTAATCATATGTACGAGGAGCGCAGGCTGCTTGTTGCTCAATCATGTGGAGAGCTTGCAGAATTTGTGCGGCCTGAGATCCGTGATTCTCTCATCTTATCAATTGTGCAACAGCTGATGGAAGATTCTGCGACTGTGGTCCGCGAGGCTGCTGCACATAATCTGGCTTTGCTGCTTCCGCTCTTCCCAAATACAGACAAATATTTCAAGGTCAGCATCACTAAATATGCTTCGAGGCAATCATGGAGAAGAAATCTGACTTGACAGAATTTCCTACAATGTAAGCTACATGGTCTAGGGAATGGAGCATTTTCCCCTGATCAGAAGTGATGAACAAAAAAAGAAGGATAAATAGTGTCTCCAATTCCTTTGTTTTGTTTGTTTACAGGTTGAGGAGATGATGTTTCAATTGGTTTGCGATTCCTCTGGAATGGTGGTAGAAACTACAATCAAAGAACTAGTTCCCACTCTATTAAAATGGGGAAACAAATTGGATCATATTTTACGAGTTTTACTCTCTCACATTTTGGGCTCTGCTCAGGTATAATTAATTTTTTGAATCTGACTAATATTTTCTCATTGATCTCATGGCATAGTTTCTGATACAGCTACTTTTTCAGCGTTGTCAACCTCTTTCAGGAGTTGAAGGTTCTGTTGAGTCACATCTCCGTGTTTTGGGTGAAAGAGAACGCTGGAATGTCGATGTATTATTGCGGTTGCTAGTGGAATTGCTTCCATTTGTGCACCAAAAAGCTATTGAGGCATGTCCATTTCCTTCTGTTTCAGAATCTGCAGGAACATCATTTTCTACTTCCTTGCTTGAACTGTATGCAGGGTAAGCCCAATTGACCTACCCTTTCCATTTTGAGGTAGAGTGTTGTTATAGAGAAACAGATGTAGCGGACTGCAAATGATTGGGATAAAGGTTTTATTGAGTTGAGTTAAGATAGAGTGTCGTTGAATTTGTATTATGAAAGCTCTTGGAAACCTAGTTGCAATTTGGTTCTGAGAGATTTTATAATGTTTGTACAGGGGGCATGTGGAATGGCCTCCATTTGAGTGGCTTCATGTTGACTGCTTTCCTGATTTGATTCATCTTACTTCTCTATTGCCTCAGAAGGAAGATCATTTAAGAAATAGAATCACAAAGGTACTTTGGTTCACTTCAAATTTATCATGTGAGACGCTTTTGAATTCATTGAGTCCTCAGGTTTATGCATTATTCCTTGCTATTGTCGTAGTTGCTAAGCTTCTTGTTGGTAATGCAGCTTTGTTGGCGGTATTTGAACTTTTTTGGGAATATTATCTGGCTGCGTAGTTGCTAAGCTTCTTGTTGCTAATGCAGGTATTGTTGACGGTATCTGAACTTTTTGGGGAATATTATCTGGCGCACGTCATGTTACCTGTATTCTTGGTAGCAGTTGGTGATAATGCTGATTTGAAATTTTTACCAAACCCAATCCAGTCGAGAATTAGAGGTAGTGAATATCTGAAATTTTTTCTATGCTACTATTACTGTACACCACTGTATGATTGTGAATTCTTCTTTCATTACAGGTTTGAGACCTAGAACTGCAGTGGCTGAGAGACTGGCTACTATGTGTGTCCTTCCACTTCTCTTGGCTGGTGTGCTTGGTTCTCCTAGCAAGCACGACCAATTGACAGAGTACTTGAAAAAATTGTTAGGCCAGAGTGTAGTGCAAGAGGGTCAACCAGCAAAGTTCAATGCTGAGATTTTTAATTCTATTCGCTTCCTTTGGTTGGTATCATTTTAAAAAATAATCATTTTATTCAGTTGATTTTTTTTTTAATTTAATTGTTTGACTCACTCCAATTTTACAATGCAGCACATTTGAAGAACATCATAAGATGATTTTTAATATTCTGTGGGAAATGGTCGTTAGTTCCAACATAGATATGAAAATTGGTGCTGCCAATCTATTAAAAGTCATCGTAAGCCTTTCTATTCTTGTAGGCTTGTCTCTTGCAATTGCTTTTAGATCTGCATTTGTAACTTCATCATTTGACTCTTTCGATAGGTGCCATATATTGATGCAAAGGTTGCTTCAACTCATGTTTTGCCTGCTCTAGTGACTCTTGGCTCTGACCAAAATTTGATCGTTAAGTATGCTAGCATTGCTGCATTTGGAGCTGTAGCACAGCATTTTAAAAATGACATGGTAAATATTTGATGTTTAATTAGTATTTATTTTGTAACTGACAATTATCAATTGAGAAGTTTGAATGGAATTAACTGACCAAATTCCTTTTAGATTGTTGATAAAATACGCATTCAAATGGATGCTTTTCTTGAAGATGGATCCCATGAAGCTACCATTACTGTGATACGTGCATTGGTGGTGGCAGTACCACATACAACCGATAGGCTTAGAGATTATATCCTCAAACTTTTCCTGTGGTGAATTAATTTTAATGCATCAAGTAATTAAGCATGCAGTTCTGTCTTATTGTTTTAGGCCTTATAAGTGTTTTGTTGGTTCAAAATGTTGGGTGAAAATGCTACAATTGCTGTTTCTTAATGTATTATACATTTATTGTCGAAGATTTTCCAACTTACAACCACATCCCCTCCTTCAAGTGACATGATGCGTCATCGTGAGAGAGCCAACGCATTTTGTGAAGCAATCCGTGCTCTAGATGCTACAGGTTTGCTTCTTTCAAGAATAACAAATATTCTTTTTCTTCCCCCAGTCAGTAGTTTATAGTCATAGTTTGCTAGGCAGACAAGGCCTCGGAGGTTGCATATCGAATATAGATGGGGGTCACTAGAATCTCTGACCTTACCTAATGCAGCCAAACTGTGTCTCTCATAGCTCTGATTAAGTGTAGCACAATATCAGCTTCTCATTCCCTTGTTCTCCACTTGGTGCTCAATCTCTTTTCTGCTTTGCTGCAGATCTGGCGGTCACTAGTGTTAGGGATTTCCTCCTTCCTTCCATACAGAACCTATTAAAAGACACTGATGCACTTGATCCAGCACATAAAGAAGCTCTTGAGATTATAATGAAGGAAAGATCAGGTGGAACATTTGATGCAATCAGTAAAGTGATGGGTGCTCATCTCGGGCTTGCATCATCTGTGAGCAGTTTCTTTGGTGAAGGCGGGCTACTGGGCAAGAAGGAAACTGCAGATCAACCGGGGCCACCTCCCGAGTCAGTTGAACCTGCAACGGCTGTCCCACAACCGCAACCACCGGTTGAGGACACAAGATTTAGGCGAATCATGAGAGGTGGTTTTACAGACATGCTCCGGGGCAAAACAAAGAGTAGTGAGGAACTTCCCCCTAGCCAATGACATTCGACAACATGGTAAGTCTCTAATGTGTGATGGAAGCTTTGATTTTTTTTTTTTTCCTTTTTGGCTCCTTATCCCTCGTTTTGCCCATTGATGGGGCTGAGTATTTTATGATTAATCAAATGATAAAGATGAGTATCTATTTTTCCTTTCTCTCTACCCAATAAACAGACAATACAATTGAGAAAATAGAAAAAAAAATTGATTTACAATCATCTCCAATAAGTGACTTACAATTACCCCACCTTCTACATACTGGATTTGATTGTTCGTCTTGACCATGATTGAACGTCTGGGTGGTTGTGTTTACCGTGTCTCTCTAAGAACATAAAGGGATGTCTTGTCCTTGAAGCCGGCTATCCTGAACCCAATGTTCATGACATGCCTGTTTAAACAAAGGATATTGATTAGATTTTGAAGTAGATTTTAGTTGTGAGTTAAGGCCCACCTACGAACTCATCTGAACAGGACATTTTCCTTGAAGTATTCCTCCCCTCAGGCTGAAAGGGAAGGGCATTGAATGAGATGTCGAATTGTACTCTCCAATTATATGGTTTCCGCATACCACAACCAATAGACTACCCTTTTGGGTAATTGGGCTTGCAGTGGGTCCCCAGCCGTTGTGGAAGTGATGTTATTTTCCAAAAAATTCTTAGATTTGTCTAGTCTTCTTGAGAGTTCATGCATGCTCCTCAAGTTATATGACATAACATTTTTTCTTGACAAATCATTTATTATGTATTTAAGTAAGACTCATTATATGTAAGTAAATCTCTTACTTGTTAATGGTGGGATTATTCATAAAGAAGAAAAATAAAGAGAAATTATGTTGGAAGGGTTCTGGATCCCTAGTTATATATTTTTTGCAAAATGCAAGGGTTGACAGGAGAAAAAACACGGTTGAAAGGATCTATCTATGTAATTTTTTTACCATTTGAAGCGTCAAATTTCTATCGGTATGACCATTGTGGGCCTGAACTAGGCTTTGGGCTGGCCCTATTTTTAGCTGGCTGGATTTTAGATTTGAAAGTTAGTACCTGACCCTCCTTTGTTCTGTTAGGGCATTTTTGGTTCGGATACACGTAGAGGATAGAATTAGATAATTGGTTCTCATTCAATCCATACAAATGGTATTAATAAGAGTATTATTTGATCATATTCTTTCTGTAGCACATTTGGATCACGAATGGGATAATGTATAAATTTATAATTATAATACTAAATTTATGTTTGGATTAGATAATAGTGAATGATATTAAATTTAAAATGACAAAATAAATGTGTAATTTATGTGTAATTTTTAATGTGTAATTTTTATAGGAAGGTGTGAATCTAGGTTTGCAAGGATAATAAAGTCATTATATTTTTAATAATAAACTTGTTAAAAATAATATCACTTATCACATGGTATTTATTAATAATTAATATTAGGTGTTAAGTGACAATAAGGTTGGGATTAATGAGAAATTAATACCAAGTCATTATAATCCAATTTAAATTTAGTATTGCATCATCACCAAATAAAAGTAATCAAATTCAATTTCTTAATACCTAAACCAAAACGTGCCCCTAGGGTAAGCAAGTGTATGGAAAACCAAACGTGTGGGTCATTTTTTTAACAGTCTAATAAGGATGCCCCTTTTTGGTTAGAAAAAAAATTGGAACTAGGAAATTAATAATTTAATTTAGACTTAATTTGTTGACATAATTTATTAACATAATTTATAACAACTAACAAATAAAAACATTGACAAAAACAAATATTAATTTTTTTTTCAATTTTGTGTAACGAAAAATTGTCTCAGTCACACATTTTTAGGACTCACGACGACAATTACTCACAAATTATGTCAAAATTTTATTTGTTCAATGAGATTAGAATTTAAGATGTTTAGGACCCGGTGCATTAGTATAAATCGGAGGCAAATGTCTTCCTTACTCATTAGGGAGGTTGAAATTAGTGAGGCACTTTGGAAAATTATAGCTAATGACGAAGAATTGTTGAGTCCATCAAAGACCAGCACTCGGTTCAGAGGTTGGTAGGTGTAAGGGTTCTGTTCCCCACCATGGAAGGATTTTGGCTCATTTGGGTGACCACTCAGTAGCCTTTACTTCTCGTTTCACATCGAAAGAGAGTCGTCCCCCCTTACCAAATAAATGCCCACTCTCTCCCGATGTGGGACGAGAGGTAAAGGCTATTGGGTGACCACCCAGTAGCCTTTATCTCTTGTTTACCCAATAACTTTTATCTCTCGTCCCACATTGAAAGAGAGTTAACTCTCCTCTGTCATATAGGTGACCACCCACTATGGAGGAGATAGCTCTTAGCTCACCAAGGTCAGCCAGAATCCTTTCGTAGAGAGGAAGAAAACCCCTTACAATAGGACTCTGATAGATGCTACTTACCAAAGAAAAAGTGGAAAGAAAAGTCACCAAGAAATTAATGGGTTCATCCCCCATCTAACCAGATGACAAAAATTAACTAGTTTGGCATCATTTCAACAACTTTTAAAGAATCAATTAGGAAGTCCATTAAGTGTAGTGATCTTATCCCTAATTTTGTTTGTTTTTTTTGCTGACGAAGATTCTCTTAATCACGTGTTTTCAAGCGAAGTTAAAAATTACAATACAAATTTCACCACACACAATTACCCATTTTACTCGATGAATTGACATCAGTCCTCTATAAATTGTGCAGCACTCCTTCGGCCTAGTACGCAGTAGGTGCATACCATTCCCTCTATTTCTCTTTTCTTAAGAAGATGAAGATGTCTTGTGTTGCACTTTGTCTAGTGGCAGTGGTGGTGGTGCTTGTGATGGGAGAGGCACGCGTGGCAGTGGCAGTGACGTGCACCCCAACGGAGCTGAGCCCATGCACTGAGGCGATCAAGTCGCCGAAGCCACCGTCTGCTGAATGTTGCAACAAGCTGAAGGAGCAGATTCCTTGCCTTTGTGGGTACATAAAAGACCCCAACCTCAAGCAGTATGTCAACTCTCCCGATGCCCAAAAGGTTGTTAAGTCCTGTGGTGTGACAGTCCCAACTTGTTAAAATATTGAAGGCGTCACTTGGCTGCTTGCAAAGTGAACTACTCATATATACGAAATAAGACTTACTGGTTCCTAGTAGAAATGGTTGTTCTATTTCTCTCTCTCTCTCTCTCTCTCTCTCTCTCTCTCTCTCTCTCTCATACACACACACACATGCGCACGCACTCACTCGCGAATTTAGATTTTCGCTAATAACAAATATGCTCAATTCACCTAACACTACTTTGTATAACATGAACCTGCTATGCATGCTTTTCAAATGATTGCTCTTATCTCGAATTCATATAATATTCACAGGTCCAAAACACTCGTGGCTAAGATAGTTTTCGGATATGAGAAAAAAAACCTAAAGAGATTTCGGTTTATATATATCTTGAATCGAACAATATCAAACATATTGTATGCCATAAATTGAAGAGTGGATGATACCAAGCCATGAGTAGGTATGGATGTCTAATTCCAATTCAAGTCTATTTAACCGGATATAGATTAATATTTTAATCTGTTTATCCGAATTCGATTAAGTTTCTTTATCTAATTTATATTTAGATACATATAAATCAGATCCGATAAAAATTTAATTTGACATATATATTAAGTTAAATGTTAACTTAAATTTAATAAAATCTTTTTTTTAATGAAATTTTGTTGAGATTCAAATTTTTTATATATCAAATCAGATAATCAGATCAGATATTTGATTATTAACAAATACGGATATAAATTCAACTTTTAAATTCGTCAGATAAATAAATCGAATTTATAACTCAAATTTTTTTATCAGATTTCGATCCAGATCTCATCCGTTGATTGCCCAGGCCATGAGTTATTGAATCCTATACCTGCTTGTTGGTACTGTTGTACATTAATCATGGACAATGGGTCAAAATCGGATGAACCAATCCATTACCTATTTCAGAACAAAAACTGCTTCCATAAGTTGTCGCTGATTCTGGGCCTAGGAAATGGGCTGAGTCTACCATGTCCTTCAATCAATGGCCCATGATGGATCGACGGTTGCACAGTCATGTCGTAAATTGTATACCGGGTGACAGTCGAAGAATTATATGTCTTGTAGTTAGGATTGATAATCGAACCAAGTTATTCGAGCTCAACTCGTGTTCGACCTTAAATAATATTTTCGGCTACATTATCAGTTCTACCTGCATCTTGTGCAAATCAAACCACCCAAATTTTTTGTTTTCTAATTTGTTTTATTATTTTTTTTCAATTTAAACGGGTAAATGAGCTCTGTCATGGACCTCACCGGCAACCTCTCTTCGGCTTAATTTGGACCAGCCAGACAGGAATAGGCCCAAAATTCGGCCCTACTTGTTGGGCTTTTCGGGCTATCCGTGACCTGTCATTTGACGGCTAGCCCGTTTCTTTTGGCCGCCAAGCTCACAAGTCTGCCCGCTGTTCAGAACTTCTGTTGTGAAGGCTTCGGGCGGCTAGGCAATATAGGTGGCTGGTCCTCGCAAAGAGTTGAAGCTTGTTTGGATGAAGGTAATTTTAACTGAGAATGAAATTTTTATTTCTAAATTTTAAATTATTATATTTAGATAATCAATAATTCAATAATTTAACTCAGGAATAAAGTCTTATCATAATACAATTCTCAATAATTATGGGTATTCTAAAGCCATGGCCAATGATGCTAATCTTGTATTTGCATTGATTGAATATTCTATAAAAATAATAAAAATCTTAAAATGAACATCGTTTATAAAAGTAAGTTCTCCTCTAAAAATTAATCACCTTCCTAAAATTAAATTCCTTCCTAAAATATTTTGACAATGACATTAATTCTTATACTAAATTACTGACAATAATCAAACACTAAATATAATATTACTATAGTAATTAAATCTCGGGGATCTTATTATTAAAAATGAAGTATTCATTCCTAGTTAAGATTAGTGTCATCTAAACGTGCCCTTAAGATATAACGTAAGACTAGTAAAAAAAAAAAAAAAACAAAGGACGATTCTTTGAGCTCATTTTTACTCATTTAAAATTTAAATTTTGTATACCGTGTCGGTATCATATCATTTAAGCATTTTTTTTGGTTCAAATCTTTTAATCAATCTAGCATTATTCGAAGTATATGTAGTTAGATTCTCCTTTTTAATTCAACTCACCGACATCTTATTTTATGGGTCATTTGCCATAGGACCATGCCATAGCAGGTTATTGTAAGTGGCTCTTGAAAACCTTCAAGAGGCAGACTTATGGGAAGGTTCCACACGTTTTTGTCAATAAAATTAACATTAATCCTTCTCTTTGTTTCTCCTTCCCCAAAAGTCTTAAAAAAGAAAAGAAAAGAAACGAGTGTATGAAACCCATTTCAAGCAAGCACGTTGGTCTTTAATGGCGATTCATCCAACCATTGCATGTGCATTGTTATATTTATATTTGTAATATGCGTATATAATGTTAAGCTTATCATTTCTTAATACGATTTTTAAACCGAACTACGTTATAACATGTTTTTTTTGTGAATGACTTATCTTTTTGCTAATAAACAACATAAAAAATAGTGAACTTCATCTAACTTTTGATTCTCTCGAAATTATAAAACATTGGAAAACTTCGTAAGGGATGGCAATGAAGGCAAAAAAAGATTATAAAACGTGGTTAACCCTATGTTTTCATTTATTCATTCAGATAGATATAGTAATGTATCTGTTCTGTATCAAAGATGAAGGACATGATAGTAGCTAAGTGGCTTGTGAGTTTGAGATAGTCCTTAGAAAAGACTAGTTTTTTTTTTAAACCACATACACTGGTCATCAATCTTTGGCCGAATTCGAACTTTAAACCTCCTAATTGGAAGCTGAGGACCTTGTCATCAGGGCTAATCCATGATTTAATGTAAATGACATTTTTTAGAATTTTTTTTGTCTAGTAAGTTTAACCGATACATATAGCTAGTGGGTGATTACAAATATTTATGATTTATTTTGGTTTCCAATATATATAATCTTTTGAAGTTTTTCATCGGTAAAAGAATACTAACTACCACATTTTTTTAAAATGTTTATTTAGCAATTTGTGAAACCGTCAATGTTTAATGCTAAACCTTTTTATCGTTGGGGGAATAAATCTATATAATAAAATAAAAGACAATTCAAATCTCAAATGAAAAATTAAAATAATTTTTATTTTTCAAGGTCTAAATTAATCTAAATTTAAAAAAATTAATTTAATAACTAAAATTTTTAAGTTCAAATAACATCCCTTTTCTAATTAACGTTTAGTAGGTGGTGGGAAGGTGATACGGACAAAATTCAAGGCCAAGGCTTTGATGGCGCAGAAGCCTGACCAGCCCAAGAGGCCCGGAGCAGAGAAGGAGGACTTAATATCGGCAAAAAGCCTATAACCCAGCAGTCCAGGCCCAGCTCAAACCATAAAGCGGTTTGAAGAATAAAAGCCCAGTTCAAACTATCTCTGGATGGGCAGAGGGGACCACGCATCTAGGGGGACCACCCCTGACACCTACGACAAACTCAGAGAAGGTGGAGCACCAGACCGCTAGAGATCATGGCGACGGCAATGCCGAATGAACAGGGACACTGGATGAGCAGTGATCATAGTGGTAGAAGAAGCAGAAGGGTGTCAGAGGAAAGGACAGCTGAAGGCCCTAAGAAGAGCTAATATAAATAAATAACGATAACCCAGGCAAAAAGAGGATATTTTTTCCCAGCAAAAAGTTCGGAGAACATTAGAGAGCCTAAGAGCGTAGAATGCTGAGAGAGAATACCTGGATACTCATCCTTTGTAAGCGGACTCCGAGTCCCAAATTACATGAGGCACTTTGCTGGTCGATGAATATACAAACTCAGCGAGCAAGACACTCCGTTGATAGTGGATGTAGCCTTAGACTTTCTGCTAAGGTGAACCACTTATATTCCCAGTCTAACTGATCATTTAAGATTAATCCATAACCTCCAAAAACCATTTCACAACGCCATCCCATCTTAGTTTGGCTTGGGCAGCAAATTCCGACCATCATCAGTTGGCGCCGTCTGTGGGAACGATTTTCATCGTTTCCTTATATGATTTTTATTTGATGGTTTCAACTCGGAATATGAGTAAAGCTCCTGCCAACCCTTAAGCCCACCAGAACCTACCAGAGACTCCCCTGATTCCCGAAGTGGACGCCGAAAATCACTTTACAGCGACAAACCTTCCCTCTCTATAGGGGATGGATACCTATTCCATCTGATTCTTGTAGGAGTTTACGTGATCGACTGGGTCTTTGGTCCCGTCGAATGCCTCTATCGACGGCATCCAGAACTTCTAAGGGAGAGGGAAATGGAGGACCTCAGGTGTAAATGGCAACTCGGTTTGCTGGACTAGGGCATCCATGGTGTCGGGGCCTAGTTTCTCATTGCATAGTTTTTGATATAGCTACTTTTTCAACGTTGTCAACCTCTTTCAGGAGTTGAAGGTTCTGTTGAGTCACATCTCCGTGTTTTGGGTGAAAGAGAACGCTGGAATGTCGATGTATTATTGCGGTTGCTGGTGGAATTGCTTCCATTTGTGCACCAAAAAGCTATTGAGGCATGTCCATTTCCTTCTGCCAGAATCTGCAGGAACATCATTTTCAACTTCCTTGTTTGAACTGTATGCAGGGTAAGCTCAATTGACCTACCCTTTCCATTTTGAGATATTGTGTTGTTATAGAGAAATAGATGTAACGGACTGCAAATGATTGGGATAAAGGTTTTATTGAGTTGAGTTGCGATAGAGTGTCGTTGAATTTGTATTTTGAAAGCTCTTGGAAACCTAGCTGCAATTTGGTTTTGAGAGATTTTATAAAGTTTGTACAGGGGGCATGTGGAATGGCCTTCATTTGAGTGGCTTCACATTGACTGCTTTCCTGATTTGATTCATCTTGCTTCTCTATTGCCTCAGAAGGAAGATCATTTAAGAAATAGAATCACAAAGGTACTTTGGTTCACTTCAAATTTATCTCATGAGATGCTTTTGAATTCATTGAGTCCACAGGCTTATGCATTATTCCTTGCTCTTGTCGTAGTTGCTAAGCTTCTTGTTGGTAATGCAGCTTTGTTAGCGGTATCTGAACTTTTTGGGGAATATTATCTGGCTTATGCATTATTCATTACTCTTGTTGTAGTTGCTAAGCTTTGTGTTGGTAATGCAGGTATTGTTGGCAGTATCTGAACTTTTTGGGGAATATTATTTGGCGCACGTCATGTTACCTGTATTCTTGGTAGCAGTTGGTGATAATGCTGATTTGAAATTTTTACCAAATTCAATCCAGTCAAGAATTAGAGGTAGTGAATATCTGAATTTTTTTCTATGCTACTATTACTGTACACCACTGTATGATTGTGAATTCTTCTTTCATTACAGGTTTAAGACCGAGAACTGTAGTGGCTGAGAGACTGGCTATTATGTGTGTCCTTCCACTTCTCTTGGCTAGTGTGTTTTGTTCTCCTAGCAAGCACGAACAATTGACAGAGTACTTGAAAAAATTGTTAGGTCAGAGTGGAGTGCAAGAGGGTCAGCCAGCAAAGTTCAATGCTGAGATTTTTAATTCTATTCGCTTCCTTTGGTTGATATCTTTTTTAAAAAATAATCATTTATTCAGTTGATTTTTTTTAATTTAATTGTTTGACTCACTCCAATTTTACAATGCAGCACATTTGAAGAACATCATAATATGATTTTTAATATCCTGTGGGAAATGGTTGTTAGTTCCAACATAGATATGAAAATCAGTGCTGCCAATCAATTAAAAGTCATCGTAAGCCTTTCTATTCTTGTAGGATTGTCTCTTGCAAATGCTTTTAGATCTGCATTTGTAACTTCATCATTTGACTCTTTCGGTAGGTGCCATATATTGATGCAAAGGTTGCTTCAACTCATGTTTTGCCTGCTCTAGTTACTCTTGGCTCTGACCAAAATTTGAACGTTAAGTATGCTAGCATTGCTGCATTTGGAGCTGTAGCACAACATTTTAAAAATGACATGGTAAATATTTGGTGTTTAATTAGTATTTATTTTGTAACTGACAATTATCAATTGAGAAGTTTGAATGGAATTAACTGACCAAATTCCTTTTAGATTGTTGATAAAATACGCATTCAAATGGATGCTTTTCTTGAAGATGGATCCCATGAAGCTACCATTACTGTGATACGTGCATTGGTGGTGGCTGTACCACATACAATAGATAGGCTTAGAGATTATATCCTCAAACGTTTTCCGTGGTGAATTAATTTTAATGCATCAAGTAATTAAGCATGCAGTTCTGGCTTATTATTTTTGGCCTTTTAAGTATTTTGTTGGTTCAAAATGTTAGGTGAAAATCCTACAATTGTTGTTTCTTAACGTATTATACATTTATTGTCGAAGATTTTCCAACTTACAACCACATCCCCTCCTTCAAGTGACATGATGCGTCATCGGGAGAGAGCCAACGTATTTGGTGAAGCAATCTGTGCCCTAGATGCTATAGGTTTGCTTCTTTCAAGAATAACAAATAATCTTTTTCTTTCCCTAGTTAGTAGTTTATAGTCGTAGTTTGCTAGGCAGATGAGGCCTTAGTGGTTGCTACATACAAGGGCGGAGCTAGAATTTTTGTTTATCTTTGGCTAAGTTAAATATTCATACGACCAATAAAATACAAATGTAAACTCATAAACATATATTCAATAATACAAATGTAAACTCATAAACACTTACTAAAAAAATTGGATTCTTCGATCCTTCCTAGAACAAAAAGCATATATTATTGAATCTGTATCGATTGCTTCCGTTATTTCTCTTTCAGTGTAGACAATTAACGAATCAGTCAAATACTCATCTTTTATCTTGTTACGAAGAGTACTTTTGACATGTTTCATGACTGAAAATGTTCTTTTTGAAATTGTCGTAGAAACGGAAAGAGTTAAAATAAGACGAATCAACCTATCAATCAAATTGTAGGACTCTGCCTTATTTGTTTCTACTAAACCACAACATAATTTTGAAATTGTGGACATAATTCTGAAATTGTAGACATACTTTGAAACCTCTCATGACGAACCACATCAAATTGATATTGATTCAGTTGACATTTCAAATTATGCATGTCTTATCTATCAAAATCAACTGCATAAAACTTCTCGGCAAGTAAACAAATGCGATCAGGATTGAAAGATTTAAAGTTGTCTTGAGGATTTAAAGCAGAGCTGAGCATAAGCAATTTCATTGTCTCTTCATTGAATCTACTATGTAACTCTTCTAACTGATGATCAATCGTAGCATTAAATATGTCCATGTGATAGTGATGATCAACTGTAATGTTATCATTTTGTTGACATGAACGTCTTGCCCCTTTGTACTGAGTGCTTATATCAGGTATATCGATATCAAATTTCATGCAAACTGATTTCACATAGTCAAAAAGATAATCAAAATCTTTTGCTCGCAAGATTTGAAGTAATGATTTTGTCGATGAGACTAAATTCATTGCATTCAAAATATCTAATGATTTATGCTGCAATGCCCAACAAAGTATATCCGTAATCCCCATAATCTTGTGCATAAGATGCAATATGAATATGAAATCGAAGGACTTCATTGCCATTAAAGAGCCACCAGCTTCCCCACGAATTGTATTTGAAGATCATTCGTTAACTATACATTCAAACACACTAATGATAGCATCATACATATCTATCAGACTGCAATGTGAGCTCCAACGAGTAATACCAGCTCGATGCAAAGTACCCATCTGATTAGCCCCTTTATCAGTCTCTCGTTCACCACTAGCTATCTCCCTTTCAATCTCAATAGCTTGGGCAGATCACAGTTCTGTATGACGCTTAGGAGAAGCACTAATAAGATTGACAATGCATGTCAATTTGGAAAAGAATTGTCATATTGAAATCTCATCTTCAGTAGTTGTAACTAATGCAAGTTGTAAACGATGAGCAAAACAATGAACATAGTATGTATACTCACAATCATTGCGTAACAAAGCTTGCAATTCATTAAATGCACCACACATGTTGCTAGCACTATCATATCCTTGACCTCGTAAATCTTGAATGTGCAAATTGTGTCGAGTAAGAACTTTTGATATTTTCTTCTTAAAAGTTAAAGAAGTGGTATCTTTAACATGCACAATCTCAAAAAATCTCTACTACAAAAAATCCTGAACATCAACAAATCTCAGAACAATTGTCATCTGTTCTTTATTTGATGCATCCTTTGCTTCATCAACCAAAATACAAAGTTGGCATTTCCAACTTTTTCACGGATTTTTTTCTCTTACTTTAGTAGCTAGAATATGCAAAATATCTTTTTGGATCATAGGAGACGTATACTTTGCATTTCTTGGAGCTTTCTCTAAGACAACATCATTTATCTCAACATTCAACTTTGCCATCAAACTAATCATCTCAATTAGATTACCACGATTCTTTGACATTACAGATTCATCATGACCTCTCAAAATACATCCCTGTAAAGTAAGTCATTGAACACTACCAATGGTAGCCTTAAGACGCAATCGATTTCTCTTTATTTCTTCTGAACTTTGAACATTCATAATTTTATCAATGTGCACTGATGTATTCTTCAACGCCTCAACATTTCTCACAGCATTACTGTGTGTGGAAGCAAGACCTCCCATATGTGACAAGAAAACACATTTGACCCAATTATTCACTCTCTTCCAACTACTAAAATCATCAACGATAAATGCAGGATGTAGAGGTTCACGACCTTGAAAAACAAAGCACGGAAAACAAAATGCGGCATCTTTTGAAATAGAATACTCTAGCCATGACAATTTTTGTACCAACTTTTCTGAAATATTCGATTTTGAACTCCAGTTTTAGTCCTCGGATACTCAGCCAAGATAGGTTGATTTGGTCCCCACTTTATATAAGTACGTCTAACTTCATCTTGATTATAAGCAGGATGTTTTCATATCAGAATATGCAATGCGAGATCTCGTTCAAGTTCATTCTCATCAAAAGGAATCCTTGGAACTATTGTTTGATGTTGAGGACCTTGAGGTTCAACAGCCGCAGAAATCATAGGAACATCAACACTTGTTGATGTTTCTACTAGACTCAAAGGTTCAAGAGTAGAATTTGATGTTTCTTCTCCACTTTTCTTTTTGAAGAACGAAAAAATTATTTTTGCTCTTTTTTGTTCTTGATTTTTCATCCTAATAAAGTAGAGAAGGACTAAAAATTAGAAAAATAAATCAACAAGATTAAATGACCCAACACTACACTAAACAGTCAAAGATCTGTAACCTAAGTATAAAAGACATTTTGAGCAATTTATGTAGTCAGCTTGTGAAGAGTTCATAAATTTTGTTCAGACATTCCAAATGTTTTGATCATCAGTTCACTAAGCCATAAAAGTCTATGATTGTCCAGAAAATGTAGAGACTAAAACAAAGTCATAAAAGTACACGCACTGATTTTCAATTACTCAAAGCTTGTGCTTCTTTTGGTTGATCAGGGAAAAAAAAATTGTAACAAAACATAATTAATGGAATTTGGAATCTTAAACATATCATCACTTGAAAACCAAAAAATGTAAAGCTCCACTTCACTGATCCCAAACACAAAAAAATAAATAAATAAAGACAAGCCTGATTGAATTTTTCCTGTGCTTTATGAGCAACGAACCGCATAATTAAACAAAATCCATGCCCAGACAATTTACCACTAGAAATGGAAAGGTGAATCAGAAAAGATTTAACTGATTAATAGCCCAAACAATAGTTAACAACCAATCATTTAAAACAATATAGTATAAAGTAAACATAAATTATTGCCTAATAAATAAAATAAACTCAATAAATCCTCACATTTAATGTGAAAAACTTACCTTGCACCAAGGAAACAGCCGTTAGAGGAAATAAATCTGTTGAAGGAAACAACCGTTAGAGGGAAAAGGGATCTAATGCGTTGAAGAGAGAGATAGAGGAGATTGGGGAAGTGACTCCCCGCTTGACTCGTCGCTTGTGTGATGTCATGGAGCCGTTGCTTGTCCGAGAATTTGGGAAAGTGACCGCCTGAGAGAGTAGACTGCCTGTGTGTTGCAGGGAACTGCTGGGAACCACTGTGTGTTGCAGGGAGCAGTTGGGTTAGGTTGGATGGGTTGGGTTGGGTTACTTTGGGGGAAAAATATAGTGGTAATTTTTTTGGGGGTTGGGCTGCTACTTAATGGTAATTTTTTTTTTTTTTACCTTGGGCTTCAGCTCACGTAAGTCCACTAATAAATCCGCCCTTGGTTGCATATCGAATATAGATGGGGGTCACTAGAATCTCTGACCTTACTTGACGCGGCTAAACTGTCTGTCTCATAGCTCTGATAGACTGTAGTACAATATCAGCTTCTCATTCCCTTGTTCTCCACTTGGTGCTCAATCTCTTCTCTGCTTTCTGCAGATCTGGCAGTCACTAGTTTTAGGGATTTCCTCCTTCCTTCCATACAGAACCTATTAAAAGACACTGATGCACTTGATCCAGCACATAAGAAGCTCTTGAGATTATAATGAAGGAAAGATCAGGTGGAACATTTGATGCAATCAGTAAAGTGATGGGTGCTCATCTCGGGCTTGCATCATCTGTGAGCAGTTTCTTTGGTGAAGGCGGGCTACTGGGCAAGAAGGAAACTGCAGATCAACCGTGGCCACCTCCCGAGTCAGTTGAACCTGCAACGGCTGTCCCACCACCGCAACCACCGGTTGAGGACACAAGATTTAGGCGAATCATGGGAGGTGGTTTTACAGACATGCTCCGGGGCAAAACAAAGAGTAGTGAGGAACTTCCCCCTAGCCAATGACATTCGACAACATGGTAAGTCTCTAATGTATGATGGACGCTTTGATTTTTTTTTTTTTCTTTTTCTTTTTTGGCTCCTTATCCCTCATTTTGCCCATTGATGGGGCTGAGTATTTCATGATTAATCAAATGATAGAGATGAGTATCTATTTTTCCTTTCTCTGTACCCAATAAACAGACAATATAATTGAAAAAATAGAAAAAAAAATTGATTTACAATCATCTCCAATAAGTGACTTACAATTACCCCACCTTCTATATACTGGATTTGGTTGTTCGTCTTGACCATGATTAAACGTCTTGGTGGTTGTGTTTACAGTGTCTCTCTAAGAACATAAAGGGATGTCTTGTCCTTGAAGCCGGCTATCCTGAACCCAATGGTCATGAAATGCCTGCTTAAACAAAGGATATTGATTAGATTTTGAAGTAGATTTTAGTTGTGAGTTAAGGTCCACTTACGAACTCATCTGAACAGGACATTTTCCTTGTAGTATTCCTCCCCTCGGGCTGAAAGGGGAGGGCATTGAATGAGATATCGAATTGTACTCTCCAATTATATGGTTTCCGCATACCACATCCAAGAGACTAGCCTTTTGGGTAATTGGGCTTGCAGTGGGTCGCTAGCTGTTGTGGAAGTGATGTTATTTTCCTAAAAATTCTTAGATTTGTCTTGTCTTTGTGAGAGTTCATGCATGCTCCTCAAGTTATATGACATAACATTTTTTCTTGACAAATCATTTATTATGTATTTAAGTAAGACTCATTGTACGTAAGTAAATCTCTTACTCAATAATGGGGGGATTATTCACAAAGAAGAAAATTAAAGAGAAATTATATTGGAAGTGTTCTGGATCCCTAGTTATATATTTTTTGCAAAATGCAAGGGTTGACAGGAGAAAAAACATAGTTGAAAGGATCTATCTATGTAATTTTTTTACCATTTGAAGCGTCAAATTTTCTATCAATATTGCCATTGTGGGCCTGCACTTGGCTTTGGGCTGGCCCTATTTTTTGCTGGCTGGATTTTAGATTTGAAGTTAGTACCTGGCCCTCCTTTGTTCTGTTAGGGCATTTTTGGTTCGGATACAAGTAGAGGATAGAATTAGATAGGGTTAATCTTATTTTGCACCTCGAAAGATTGTTCGTATCTTAATTTACACTCTCAAAGATCAAAAATCTCAATTTATACCCTCAAAGATAGAAATTTGTATCAATGTGCACCCACAAAGATCAAAAATCTCAATTTGCACCCTCAAAGATAAAAATTTATATCAATATGCACCCCAAAGATAAAAAATCTCAATTTACACCCTTAAAGATAGAAATTTGTATCAATGTCCACATAAAATTAAATTGATAAATTATGTCTAGATCCCCTCATACTTATCACTTAATCATTTAGACTTCTTCACATTTATAATATTACTCCTACATTTTATGACATTTGTGCACGTATAACACATAACTCATTTTCATTTATATCTATTAATATAACCGTTAAAAAATATAATTTTATCCTAATAAAAAATTATAATTTCATATTACTCCTTTTTTATAGGTTTAATATATTCTAAAGTTCAAAATCTAGTTTATCATTTGAATGTCTAATAAAATGTAAATATTTATATAATATTTTTCATATTACCTTTTATATAAATATCTACATTTTATTAGACATTTAAATGGTAAGCTTGATTTTCAACTTTAGAGTATGTCGAATCCACAAAATAAAA
>CAUOFW020002058.1:976255-989953 GCA_963454935.2 Ilex paraguariensis
TTTAGAGTATATCGAATCCACAAAATAAAAGGTAATATGAAATTATAATTTTTTATTAGGATAAAATCATATTTTTTAACGATTATATTAACAGATGTCAACGAAAAGTAGTTATATGTTACACATGCACAAACGTCATGAGATGTAAGGGGAATATTCTAAATGCGAAGGAGTTCAAATGATTAAGTGACAAACATGAGGGGATTTAGGTATAATTTATCAATTTAATTTTAGGTGCACATTGATACAAATTTCTATCTTTGAGGGTGTAAATTGAGATTTTTTATCTTTGGGGGATGCACATTGATACAAATTTCTATCTTTGAGGGAGTAAATTAAAATTTTTGATATTTGAGGGTATAAATTAAGATTTGAACAATCTTTTAGGGTGTAAAATGAGATTAACCCAATTAGATAATTGGTTCTCATTCAATCCACACAAATGGTATTAATAAGAGTATTATTTGATCATATTCTTTCTGTAGCACATTTGGATCACGATTGGGATAATGTATAAATTTATAATTATAATACTAAATTTATGTTTGGATTAGGTAATAGTGTATGATATTAAATTTAAAATGACAAAATAAATATTGAGGGCAAGAGTTTGTATAATGTGTAATTTTTGTAGGAAGGTGTGAATCTTGGTTTGCAAGGATAATAAAATTATTATATTTTTAATAATAAACTTGTTAGAAATAATACCACCTATCACATAGTATTTATTAATATTTAATATTAGATGTTAAGAAACAATAAGGTCGGAATTAATGAGAAATTACTACGGAGTCATTATAATTCAATTTAAATTTAGTATTACATCATCACCAAATAAAATTAATCAAATTCAGTTTCTTAATACCTAAACCAAAACGTGCCCCTAGGGTAAGCAAGTGTATGGAAAAACCAAACGTGTGTGGGTCATTTTTTTAACAGTCCAATAAGGATGCCCTTTTTTTGTTAGAAAAAAAATTGGAACTAGAAAATTAATAATTTAATTTAGACTTAATTTGTTGACATAATTTATTAACGTAATTTATCACAACTTTCATGTCTGAACAAATAAAAACGTTGACAAAAACAAATATTAATTTTTTTTTCAATTTTGTGTAGCGAAAAATTGTCTCAATCACACATTTTTAGGACTCGTGACCACAATTACTCACAAATTATGCCAAAATTTTACGTGTTCAATGAGATTAGAATTTAAGATGTTTAGGTCCCGGCGCATTAGTATAAGTCGGAGGCAAATGTCTTTCTTACTCATTAGAGAGGTTGAAATTAGTGAGGCACTTGGAAAATTATAGCTAATGAAGAAGAATTGTCGAGTCCATCAGAGACCGGCACTCGGTTCAGAGGTTGGTAGGACTCTGATAGATGCCACTTACCAAAGCAAGGTAGAAAGAAAAGTCACCAAGAAATTAATGGGTTCATCCCCCATCTAACCAGATGACAAAAATTAACTAGTTTGGCATCATTTCAACAACTTTTAAAGAATCCATTAGGAAGCCCATTAAATGTAGTGACCTTATCCCTAATTTTTGCTGACGAAAATTCTCTTAATCACGTGTTTTCAAACAGGGTTAAAAGTAACGGCGCAAATCTCACATGCACACAATGACTAATTTTACTCAATGACCGACCCATTTTACTTGATGAATTGACATCAGTCCTCCTCTATAAATTGTGAAGCACTCCTTCGGCCTAGTACGCAAAAGGTGCATACCATTCCCTCTATTTCTCTTTTCTTAAGAAGATGAAGGTGTCTTGTTTTGCACTTTGTCTAGTGGCAGTGGTGGTGGTGGTGCTTGTGATGGGAGAGGCACGCGTGGCCGTGGCAGTGACTTGCACCCCAACGGAGCTGAGCCCATGCGCTGAGGCGATCAAGTCGCCGAAGCCACCGTCTGCTGAATGTTGCAAAAAGCTGAAGGAGCAGATTCCTTGCCTTTGTGGGTACATAAAAGACCCCAACCTCAAGCAGTATGTCAACTCTCCCAATGCCCAAAAGGTTGCTAAGTCCTGTGGTGTGAAAGTCCCAACTTGTTAAAATATTGAAGGCGTCACTTTGCTGCTTGCAAAGTGAACTACTCATATATATGAAATAAGATTTACTGGTTCCTAGTAGAAATGGTTGTTCTATTTCTCTTTCTCTCTCTCATACACATACACACACGCACTCACTCGCGAATTCAGATTTTCGCTAATAACAGATACTTTCAATTCACCTAACACTACTTTGTATAACATGTACCTGATATGCATGCATTGCAAATGATTGCTCTTCTCTCGAATTCATATAATATTCACGAGTCCAAAATACCCATGGTGAAGATAGTTTTCTGATATGGGAAAAAAAATCTAAAGAGATTTTGATTTATAAATATCTTAAATCAAAAAAGATCAAACATATTGTATGCTGTAAATTGAAGAGTAGATGATACCAAGCCGTGAGTAGGTATGTCAATAAAGTGGATGTTTAATTCGAATTCAAGTCTATTTAATCGAATATAGATTAATATTTTAATCTGTTTATCTGAATTCGATTAAATTTCTTTAACTAATTTATATTTAGATACATGTAAATCAGATCCAATAAAAATTTAATTTGACATATATATTAAGTTAAAAGTTAACTTAAATTTAATAAAATTATTTATTTTTGTTTTATGAAATTTTTTTGAGATTTAAATTTTTTTTATATCATATCGGGTAATTAGATCGGATATCTGATTATTAACAAATATGGATATAAATTCAACTTTTAAATTGGTTGAATAAATAAATCGAATTTAAAACTCAAATTTTTTTATCAGATTTCGATCCAGATCTTATCCGTTGACTGCCCTGGTCATGAGTTATTAAATTGGTCCTGCAAGGCCTGACCCCGCATTCCAGAAATCTTTTACTTTTGCTGGAAAGAGGTAGCCCGGTTCATCCGATTAATGTACAACAGGACCAGCAAGCAGCTATAGGATTTTGGGTGGGTTGTGGAGTGAACCTATCCATTACCTATTTCAGAACAAAAATTGCTTCCATAAGTTGTCGCTGATTCTGGGCCTATGAAATGGTCTGAGTCTACCTTGTCCTTCAATCAATGGCCCATAATGGATTGATGGTAGAGCAGTCATGTCGTTAATTGTATATCGGATGACCGTCTACAAATTGTACGTCTTGTAGTTAAGATCGATAATCAGAACAAATTACTCAAATTTAACTCGCGTTCGACCTCAAATAATATTTTTGGCTCGATTATTAGTTTTACTTGTAGCTTGTGCATCGTGCCAGATCAAGCCACTTCAATTTTTTTGTTTTCTAATTTTTTTTATTATTATTTTTTTTCAATCTAAACAGATAAATGGGCTCTGTGGGTTATATATATATATAATAAACATTAAACAGTAACACGCTTAATATAAAAATAATAACATTAAACATGAAAACGCTAAAAAAAAAATAGTAATACTAAACAGTAACACATTCAATAAAAAAATAATAACATCAAAACAGTAATATACTTAACAAAAATTTAATTATTGTGATAGAGTGATATCTCCACAACGGAATAAATACTCACATATGATGTCATATATGGGTACCTTTTTTAGAATTTACTTTGAAAATATTTTAAAATATATATTTATTGATAATTATTTGATAAAAAAAAAAATTTAAGAAGGGTAAATTTAAAAGTAACCCTTAAAACCAAATAAATTCAGTAAAAATATAAGATAACCACGTCCCATTTTGTCATCCGTGACCTGTCATTTGACAGCCAGGCCGTTTCTTTTGGCCGCCAAGCTCACAAGTCTGCCCGCTGTTCAGCACTTCTGTTGTGAAGGCTTCGGCGGCTAGGCAATATAGGTGGCTGGTCCTCACAAAGAGTTAAAGCTTGTTTGGATGATGGTAATTTTAATTGAGAATGAAATTTTTATTTTTAAATTTTAAGTTATTATATTTAAATAATTAATAATTCAGTAATTTAATTCAGAAATAAAGCCTTACCATAATTCAATTCTCAATAATTATGAGTATCCTAAAGTTATGACCAATGATAGTAATCTCATACTTGCATTGATTGAGTATTATTTATAAATAATAAAAATCTCAAAATGAACATCGTTTATAAAATTAAGTTCTCCACTTAAAATTAATCACTTTTCTAAAATATTTTGACAATGACATTAATTTTCACATTAAATTATTGACAATAATCAAATATTAAATATAATATTACTATAGTAATAAAATCTTGGGTATCTTATTATTAAAAATGAAGTATTCATTCTTAGTTAAAATTAGTGTCATCCAAACGTGTCTTGAGGTGTAACATAAAAATGAAGTATTCATTCTTATGGGAAGGTTCCACAAGTTTTTGTCAATAAAATTAACATTAATGCTTCTCCTTGTTTCTCCTTCCCCCAAAGTCTTAAAACACAAGAAAAGGAACGAGTGTATCAAACCCATTTCAAGCAAGCATGTTGGTCTTTAATGGCGATTCATCCAACCATTGCATGTGCATTGTTATATTTATATTTGCAATATGCGTATATAATATTAAACTTATCATTTCTTAATACGATTTTTAAACCAAACTACGTTATAACATGTTTTTTTTGTGCATGACTTATCTTTTTGTTAATAAACAATATAAAAAATAGTGAACTTCATCTAACTTTTGATTCTCTCGAAATTAAAACATTGGAAAACTTCGTAAGGGATGGCAATGAAGGCAAAAAAAGATTATAAAACGTGGTTAACCCTATGTTTTCATTTATTAATTCAGATAGATATAATAATGTATATGTTCTATATCAAAGATGAAGGACATGATAGTAGCTAAGTGGCTTGTGAGTTTGAGATAGTCCTTAGACCCACCCCATAAAAAAGACTAGTTTTTTTTTTAAACCACATACATTGGTGATCAATCTTTGGCCTAATTCGAACTTTAAACCTCCTAATTGGAAGCTGAGGACTTGGTCATCAGGGCTAATCCATGATTTAAAGTAAATGACATTTTTTAGAATTTTTTTTTGTCAAGTAAGTTTAACCGATACATATAACTAGTGGATAATTACAAATATTTATGATTTATTTTGGTTTCCAATAAGTATAATCTTTTGAAGTTTTTCATAGGTAAAAGAATACTAACTATTACATTTTTTAAAAATGTTTATTTAACAATTTGTGAAACTGTCAATGTTTATAACGCTAAACTTTTTTTACTGATGGGGTGCAAAATTTATATAATAAAGTACAAGATAATTCAAATTTTAAATAACAAAAAATATAATTTTTATTTTTCAAGGTCTAAATTAACCTAAATTTTTAAAAAATTAATTTAATAATTAAAAATTTTAAATTCAAATTACATTCCTTTTTCTAATTAATGTTGACTAGATGGTGGGAAGGTATAATAGCGGTGGGCAAGTGCAACATGCGACCTGCGTTTTACAAGAAAATCGGATCCCCGACAGCTTTTCTTCAAAGTTCTGACTGGTTTTAAGAGGTAGAAACCTCCAACCCCCTGTAAAAAGCCCACCCCGTATCTTACCAATCCTCTCTCTCTCTCTCTCTCTCTCACATGCAAGAGTAGGACCAATTAGCTAATTAGCCTGGCCCACCCGTTGTGCGACATTTCACGAAAATGAAATATTAATTTGATAAAATTTTATTTAACGATTAATATTAAAATAATGAGTCAATTAAAGGATATCAATTAAATGTATACATTTACAATTACAAGTTGAATTTGATATTTGCAAATTCATATGTATAAAGCTGAGTTTCATTCTATTATTGATATTATTACGTTGTTGTTAAATGATTTTGTTAAGGTAAAATTGGGCGAGTGATATTGAATCCGATAATGAGTTAGGTCGTGTTTTTTTTTAATTTATATATTTTTTAGTCATTCGATAAATTATGTACACAAATTAATATTTTTTTGTATTATGTTTTTAAAGTAAACTCTATCGATTTTTTTGAGGTCTAAATTGATTTAAAATAGCATAAGTACTATAAATATTTCTATGCGATTAAAAATATCTATATTACATGAATAGTGTTCAATTTTATATTGCACAATGACTTCAAGAAACGAATTTTGTCCATTTAAAAAAAAAAAGTGATCGTCACAATTTAATATTTAATATAATAAAATTGATTAAAGTGTTCTACTTTTATATTGCATTGAGGTAGAGGCTATTATTAGTGATCCCTATATAGGGACACTTTCTGCATAGAAAAAGATGCCATCCGATCTGATAACTTTGATTACACTAATAAATTCAGATAAATTTTTTAATGTAGACGGAAAAAGGGCAGAATGCACACATTAAGCAAGTTGAGAATAAATGAAAAAAAATGCTAAATAGACTTAATACATTAATAAATAATTTTTCAAAAAATATTATGGCGAGGAGTGGATGGGGTGAAGGTGGCCATAGGGGTGGTATGGTAGGATTGTGATGTCTATTTGGATCTATAGGAGGGTATATTAAATTCTCTAATTACAAAATGATGACATAGCGTAGGGTTGCAACAAACATTTATTACTCCCAATCCATGCTAGTGTGGAGAAGCTAGCAATGTTCTGGATAAGACCCACAAGCTAACAGACTCACCAACTTCTCAGCTTCATCCCCCATACATACCAATACAAATCCAAATCCTTTGAACTTAACCAGTCCCAAATCAGCTTTGACCCGTCTTAGACGTACCTCCCTTGGATAACCATCACCCACCTGTCAGTCTTACCGATCTAATTCAACAACCAAACCCTAATCTTTGGAATTTTTTTTTTATACGTTTTATGGGGTGATACGCTGCGCCTAGACTTTGTTCAATTGTCTCTCTCTCCCTCTAACCTATAAATAGCAGCGAAACATCATAAAATCTTGAAACTTCTATCTCTGATCTTCAGACCCTTAACTATCTCAAATCAATTCTCAAGCACCGCNCTCTCTCTCTCTCTCTCTCACATGCAAGAGTAGGACCAATTAGCTAATTAGCCTGGCCCACCCGTTGTGCGACATTTCACGAAAATGAAATATTAATTTGATAAAATTTTATTTAACGATTAATATTAAAATAATGAGTCAATTAAAGGATATCAATTAAATGTATACATTTACAATTACAAGTTGAATTTGATATTTGCAAATTCATATGTATAAAGCTGAGTTTCATTCTATTATTGATATTATTACGTTGTTGTTAAATGATTTTGTTAAGGTAAAATTGGGCGAGTGATATTGAATCCGATAATGAGTTAGGTCGTGTTTTTTTTTAATTTATATATTTTTTAGTCATTCGATAAATTATGTACACAAATTAATATTTTTTTGTATTATGTTTTTAAAGTAAACTCTATCGATTTTTTTGAGGTCTAAATTGATTTAAAATAGCATAAGTACTATAAATATTTCTATGCGATTAAAAATATCTATATTACATGAATAGTGTTCAATTTTATATTGCACAATGACTTCAAGAAACGAATTTTGTCCATTTAAAAAAAAAAAGTGATCGTCACAATTTAATATTTAATATAATAAAATTGATTAAAGTGTTCTACTTTTATATTGCATTGAGGTAGAGGCTATTATTAGTGATCCCTATATAGGGACACTTTCTGCATAGAAAAAGATGCCATCCGATCTGATAACTTTGATTACACTAATAAATTCAGATAAATTTTTTAATGTAGACGGAAAAAGGGCAGAATGCACACATTAAGCAAGTTGAGAATAAATGAAAAAAAATGCTAAATAGACTTAATACATTAATAAATAATTTTTCAAAAAATATTATGGCGAGGAGTGGATGGGGTGAAGGTGGCCATAGGGGTGGTATGGTAGGATTGTGATGTCTATTTGGATCTATAGGAGGGTATATTAAATTCTCTAATTACAAAATGATGACATAGCGTAGGGTTGCAACAAACATTTATTACTCCCAATCCATGCTAGTGTGGAGAAGCTAGCAATGTTCTGGATAAGACCCACAAGCTAACAGACTCACCAACTTCTCAGCTTCATCCCCCATACATACCAATACAAATCCAAATCCTTTGAACTTAACCAGTCCCAAATCAGCTTTGACCCGTCTTAGACGTACCTCCCTTGGATAACCATCACCCACCTGTCAGTCTTACCGATCTAATTCAACAACCAAACCCTAATCTTTGGAATTTTTTTTTTATACGTTTTATGGGGTGATACGCTGCGCCTAGACTTTGTTCAATTGTCTCTCTCTCCCTCTAACCTATAAATAGCAGCGAAACATCATAAAATCTTGAAACTTCTATCTCTGATCTTCAGACCCTTAACTATCTCAAATCAATTCTCAAGCACCGCCATGGCCACCGACCTATCGGTGATCCTACCTCGTGTCCTCATCGTCTCTAGACGTAGCGTTCGTAAGAACAAGTTTGTGGACTTCGTTGGTATACTTTCTCTCTCTCCCACTCTCTCTATTCCTTCATCTGTTTGCATACATACAAAAGTATCTCTCCCTCTCTCCCTTCATCTTGTTGCATACATACAAAAGTATATATTAATTTATGCATGGGAAGCGGGAACAATCACTCCAAAAATTAGAAAATGAATGGGCTTAATTACTAACTCAGTTTGAATCAAGTTCGATTCAATCAGGATCTATTACCACAAAAGAGAGTTAGATTTTTTTTTTTTTTTTTTGTTCAACGGTGTGGAGCCGTGATATAAAATTCTTTGTATATACATTGTTTTGGTTTTGCAATCCTTTAGTGAAAACCAACGTCCCACATGTCCTCCAAATATACCAAGAAACTAATTAGGACTCTTCATATTTGATAATTCATGTAATTTTGATAGAGTTAGAACAGAGATCTTACCTGAATTTAATCTGTAATTACTAGGTGAATACCATCTCGATCTTATAGTAAACTACGGAGCAGTACCCGTCATCGTTCCCCGAGTCACCGGAGTGCACATGTTGTTGGACAGCTTTGAGCCAATTCATGGTGTTCTTCTCTGTGAAGGAGAAGACATTGATCCATCTCTTTACGAAGCCGAAACGTCCGGTTTGTCACCGGAAGAACTTGAAGAAATCCGTAGACTACATGCCAGCGATACTGCCATTGACAAAGAGAAGGATTCAATTGAACTGAGACTCGCAAAGCTTTGCCTCGAAAGGAACATTCCTTACTTGGGAATATGCAGAGGCTCACAGGTTTTAAATGTCGCCTGTGGAGGAACCCTTTATCAAGACATAGGGAAAGAACTCACAAATAAAGTCTCTGAAGATCAGAGGGTAGTGCACATTGATTATGAGGATTATGATGGGCATAGACATGAGGTTGAAGTGGTGGAAAACACCCCATTGCACAACTGGTTCAGAGATTCTTTGCAGGATGAGAAAATGGAGATCTTGGTTAATAGTTATCACCATCAAGGAGTTAAGAGGTTAGCTCAACGTTTCGTTCCAATGGCATTTGCATCAGATGGTTTGATCGAAGGGTTCTATGATCCTGATGCTTACAATCCAGAAGAGGGCAAGTTTATAATGGGACTCCAATTTCATCCAGAGAGAATGAGGCGACCAGATACGGATGAATTCGATTATCCTGGATGCCCATATGCTTATCAGGTGATTCATTGATTTCATATATATGATTTGTCACAATATACAGGAATAAGATGAACAATTAATGTTCCTATTCATTTAGCATATTTGTTTTCTTATTTATAATGGAAATTGTGTAGGAATTTGTGAAGGCAGTGATTGCTTATCAGAAGAAGCTCATATGTAGCTCAACAACTCTGCCAAAAGCTCTTAAGCTTGATCAAGAAATGGAGAATAAAAGAAAGACTATTGTTCGGAGTTTCTCGCTTGCAAGATATATATATGCAGGAGGCCATGGCATGAATCCATCCAAAGAATCTGAACTTGAAGCTGGCGCAGAATTTCTTGAGGTATATTCACTATATTCTTATATGGATGAAGTTACGATATTGGTTCAATATCGAACAATGACTTGTGACAATATATCTACGTTCTGTATTTGTAGCTATTGATCACGAAAATAATAAAATGAAGTGGATAATGTATAGAAGAAAACTTTATATAGGTTCTCAAATGCTTGATTTCTGCATTTAAAATTATTGTCGTGATGAAATATTTACGATGATTTTGTCAATCATGTGCAGTCAAACACAGTATTGAGTTTGCAGCAAGAGACTAGGTTGAAGCAGATGGGGGCTACAGTAAGGAATTCCTCTTCCATCTTTGAGAGATTGAAGTTGAATGAGGATAGAGAAAGGTTAGCAAGGAGTGTGATGGGCAAAATGTCTGTTGAACAGTTATCAGATCTCATGTCTTTCTATCACATGATGGGGCAGATATGTTCAGAAGTCTTAGAAAGAAAGCTTCATGGCATAGTCAATGAACTTACTTCTTGACTTATCTGCATGGATTTGGGGGTTTCATGCTGTGTTATCAAGTTGCTGTACCTTCGTCTTTATTGAGGAATCACATGAAGCTTGAATGAAGATCAAAATGGTTCTGTTCTTTATTAATTTGTATCTACTTTTTACCTTTATCTTCTTTATCTTGTGATTACAAGTTGGCTGTCTTTCATTTTCTGTTGTGTTTCTTTCTTTTTGATGGGATTTGATGATCTCACAATGTGATTTTCTGGCGTATGTAAAATCATTTGTATGTAAAAACATTTGTACTTAGTGGCAGATCATTTGCTTCCTGCACATTCTGATCAAAATTACACAGCTTTGAAAGTGAAATAAATAGGATGTTTTAACACAATTGAGACTGTGTATAAAAGGGTCGTTGATGAAAACATAGCATATAGAAGGAACCCTGCTTAATCAGAATTAGAGTTTATTACATGATCACTCTAGTGTCCTCGTATACTATAGTTCTCAGAAGTCGAAATGAACCCTGCTTAAGCAGCTCTCTATGTTTTTTGTCTAGAATTTCCTTCTTGATGTTCAAGTTCCTCAACGCTTTTGTTATCCATAAAGTGGTACCAAATCTGTGCAATAATTTTGATTGTGATCTGGCACCATCAGCGGAGTGGGAAATCCTTTTCACGGAAATGGAGATTCTGAGTATTATGGTTATCCTGGGGTAGGTTTCCATTGATCGGGACAACCACCCTAGATTACATTGGCTGCCCTTTTTCAAGTAAACTTCCACGTTTTAGCCCAGTTAACTTTTTTCGTAAAGGGGTAGCTTTTTTTGTCTCTTAGTACAGGACATGTACGATATATAGTACACGATTTATCCAATATCACACACTGGAAAGATTAGAGCCCAAAAAGCCCGATTCTGCACACTACCTTCAAAAGAATCCAAGTACTTTTGAAAGAGGGTACTGTAGTTTGACATTTGATTTACATGACTTCCAATTATGTAGGTACTTGGTATCATCCTTCAATCGCTCTGTTTGCAACATTCTATTGTTTGACTCACATTAGCAAATGAAGATACTATATGGGCTGATTCGAATGTCCCAGAGGGCCGGACATGGATTTACATCGATCCCTAACCCAATTTGGCTGCTAGTCTAACAAAATGCCCAGGCCCTGATCTTTTAGGGCTAAGTGGGCCGCATCATCATGCCCGCCTCTAGCCCAAAGAATAAATATGATACCTCTTCATATTTTACAATATATATCGTTTAGTTCTGTAAATATTTTTCTCCCATGTGCAAGTTATTATTTTATCATTTGCAGATCCTGTGTGTTATCTTGTTGTGGTATTGTTGACTCTCCCTGGTATTTTTGGAGGAGATTACAATCCGCCCCCTTTTTTTTTATAAGGATTAGACGTGTCCAAAATAAGTAGATATTGGGTATAACCGTTATACCTTGTCAACAATTATTGGGTGTAACAATCCAATAAAAAAAATAACAGAAATGATAAAATAGGGCCTAATATTTTTTCGTCTAGGATAGTTTATGTATACCTCGACTTATCCCCTCTCTAATATTGTCAAAGATAGGTTATCACGTTGTTATTATGATATTTATGAACAACAAATCACTCATAGTCTGACTCCAATAAATTACTAAAATTCGAACTTAAAATATTTAAATTTACAATTTATCTCTGTTACCACTTAAATTACATGGTTGTCGATCAGAATCCCTTCGACTCTTCCAATTAGACGAGCCAACATAGATTCCATATGGAAACATGGGTTATTCCTTTCTCCAGCAATTTTTACCCCGACCAGCACTACCAAATGCCCAAAACTAGCATCTCTATTCCAAAAAATAACAGTATACAAAGATACCTGTTTGCGTCGGAACTTGTCCCAATCTTATAGTGATGAGATAGCAAATAGAATCAGCGCCATTTTCATCTATGAGTTCCTGAAACTCCCCTCAAAATGCATCAACCCTCTGCTTCACCATCTTTCCTTCACTTTCTCCTCACAATCTCATTGATTTCAATTCAAATCCCAACAATTCTATGCGGTAACGAACTGCGATATGTAAACTGTAGTGAGGATTTTTCATGTGGAAGCATCAAAGGCATCAAGTACCCTTTCTGGGGTGCAAATCGTGCAGACTACTGTGGCAACCCCGGGTTCGAGCTTGAGTGTCTAGACAGCGTCCCACTGATTACAATGGTGACAGAAAAATATCGAATTCTCGATATTAATCTCCAGCGACGGGGTCTGGTAGTGGCTAGAGATGATTACTGGAATGATATATGTCCGGTACACTTGGTCAATACCACCCTAGATTTCTCTCTCTTCAGCTATTCCTTTGGGCTCCGAAACCTGACACTATTCTATGGTTGTACTTACGTATCAGGGCCTATATTAGGTCAGTATGACTGTGGCATAAACAGTACTAATACCAACCTTTTCTATGTGACAAAAAATTTAACGACTGAGCCACCATTGAGGATGACTTGCAATAACACAGTCATTTTACCGGTCTTTGAAGGGACTGCTCTGGCTCTGGAGACCAATAGAACGGGTCTTGGCGCAGCGATAGATGGGGGTTTCGAATTGCAGTGGAATGTAGATAATAGTGAGCAATGCAGTACATGTGTGAAATCTGGTGGGGAGTGTGGGTATAATAAGACTGATAATCAATTCACTTGCTTTTGCCATGATCAATCGTACCCGAGTGCATGTCTGACCAGGCCAGGTACGTATGCTTTTTCTTTGATTGCATTAGTGGAATTGAAGAACAGAGTGACTTATCTTTGATTTTATATATATTCCGGAGAATTGATATGTGGGGGGTTGAACATTAAGATTAAGAAGCTCACATGGTGGTGGCATTTCGGGCAAAATACATGTAGTCGACTTCACATAATTAAAACAAAACTTGGTTACGTTGTACCTACTTTGGGTGACCACAATTCCTGGTCGTCCCCCGCCCCATCTTCTTGGGTACTTTTTGTGTTGGGAACGCCCAAACAAGACAGTTTAGCATAACTTGCATGAACTGACTGAACCCTAACATAAGGTGGTTGATGTTATGCCAATGTAAATACTTCCTGTGGCTGAAGAACAAGATGCAGAACAATTGATCTTTGGATCGATGCCTTGGGCAAAATTTAGGGTAGGTTCCTTTTAATGAACCCTAATAATATTGTGATAAAGTAGATTGGAAGATCATACAGTGGGTCCACCCGTGGGAATTTTTTTTTTTTTTTTTGGGGGGGGGGGGG
>CAUOFW020002058.1:991060-1002899 GCA_963454935.2 Ilex paraguariensis
TTTTTTTTTTTTTTTTTTTGGGGGGGGGGGGGTTGCACAGCATGCTATGAACTGGGAGGTTTACCCATCTGCAGGAGTTCATGCCACCAGCAAATGACTCTTGAGGACTGATGCCTCTGATCAACTATTTGATTCCTGGGCATCTCCATCAGATCATAGAAAACGCAACCCCGTTTTGTTTCTGTAAAATTCATCCTTCATTACAGCCACCTTCAGTTTGCCAAAATCTGCTTCAATCTATCCACCTCTTCTTTTTTTTTTTGATCTGGTCAATGCCTTGACACATCCGCTGAGTGCGTTTGTGTGAATTCTTTTACAAAACTGTCATTGTCGTGCTATTATTATACCAGACTTTGTTAGGTACATTTGCATCCCAATCTAAGCTTCCGTCTTCTTTGAAAATTTTACAAGTTGGCTTAGTCAAAGATCACTTTCTTCCTATCATACAATCATGAGAAAAGATGACTTATTCATCTCCACATATTGGTTTGAGTTTTTTATTTCCATCCCAAACTGATATTGGTTTTCACCAAATTTCTCTAAACTCATCTCTCTCTTTCCAAATGGATCCCAATCTCCTCAGACACTCCTATCCCTTCATGATCATAGTCTCCATCTTAAGCAACATTCCTATGTTTCTGTGTCAAGATAATCAAGAATATGCAGCATGTGACAACTTATTTCAGTGCGCAAACATTTCAAACCTCGGCTATCCTTTCTCAGGGCAGACCCGGCCATCGTACTGTGGCCACCCAGGTTTCCAGCTGAATTGTCAAGGCTCTGTCCCGCTTATCACAATCCTGTCAATGGATTACCGAGTCCTGGCAATTGATAACCAGACACAGACTCTAACAGTTGCTAGAGAAGATATGTGGAACAATAACTGTCCCACTCTTCTCTATAACACCACCATGGATTTCACCATCTTCAAGTATGCTTCCAATCAACAGAACGTGAGTCTGCACTATGAGTGCACCGGACTTCCGGGTCAAACGCCATCACTTCCAAACCAGTTTGATTGCCCTGGAAACGGCACCACCAGCAGCATCAGCTATTTCGTCATGGGAGATACATCGAACTCTAACATTAACTTGGTGACATGCAATAGCAGCGTTCTTGTTCCTGTCAATCCAGTCTCGACTCTGGCTTTATCGAGCCCTTCGGCTTCCATGATTAACCTAAGAGCAGCTCTTGCCGGTGGTTTTCAATTGCAGTGGGATGCAAATGATACTAACTGTAAACAATGCATCCAATCACGTGGGCTATGCGGTTCATCCAATTCGGATTCCACATCCTTTGCTTGTTATTGCGCAGATGGACCTTATCCACTTACATGTAATAACACTCAACCTGGAACTGGTACGTGCCCTGATCTTCTTAGTCTTATTAATTAGTTCGAATTCATTAAGGCATAAGTCGAAAGCTAAGGTATATGGAATCACTTAGGTTCTCATGGGAGCTTCAAACATGAAACTGTTCATTGAATACCAAAGTAGTTCTATTTTTCATCAATGACTTTGAAACAGTTTAATATTGGTGGAATGGTCAAAGATGATGTGCCTGACGTTGGAGAGAAACCTTGCCTTGCAGCATGACGGAAAGGACAGGGAAGTGGTGGGTGGAAAAGATATTAAGTTGGTGCAATTTGATGGCGATTAATACAACCCAATTAGGTCAAGCTGGTGAGAACCCAAAAAAAAATATTTGACAAAGTTCATAACTGCAGCGAGCTAGATCGGGTGGTCCAGATTCTTTAGTCACGTTAAGAAATCAGGAGTTAGAGTACCAAATCAACTTAAATTAGATCAATATCAAATCGACTTGAATTAAATTACCTTGCCTTAGTTCCTTTTAAAAGGGAGTTAAATCTATCTGATCAAAAAAATAAAAATAAAAAATTCATAGTTGAGTTTATGTTATTTTAGTCATATTGCTGATTTATGTCCGATTAGTCTCACTAAAAATAATAATCAAATCCGACCAGTCAACTATATAGCTGCTACGCGTCATGAACCTATTGTCCTTATTCCAAGTATTTTTTTCACCTTAAGCTACAACATTAGACAAGTGGAAACATGTTATAAAGTAACCCCAATACGAAGAGTCAGTTTATACAAGCACAAAGATATTCTTTATGCAATTCTATGGGATGATTCAAGTGAAAATATTGACGAGTTGTAAATTCAGATATTTTGAATTTGAATCTTGACAACTCTTTGAAATCGGATTAAAAAAGATTTATCTTTCATGAATATTTTAATCCTAACATATATGACTTATCACGAAAAATAATTCCGTTCTTACGATATAACAATATCTAGTACTTGGCGATAGATTGATAGAGACTTGATTAATTGGTAATGCTTATTTTTTTAAGAAGACCTAATCCTCTCTACTCATTTTAGTGTAAATAATCGTTGCGTTTATGCCTCTTGTTCTAAACTCTATTATTCTGGGATTGGTTTCATGAATTCTGCTATTATATTTAGCTGAGCTATATAAATCAAATGTTCTTTATAATGTCTCTTTAAAATTAAAAATATTAGAATTGTAAGATCATTGGAGTTCGTTCAATGCAACCTTTAAAGTATTCCCTCCATCCTAGTCTCTCCCAACCCACTCCCAAACCTTCTGCAAAACTTTATTGAGAATTTTATTACCTTTGTAGAATAGAAAAATAAGAGTAGGTGAAGTGAGATGTTTTTTTTTTTCCTCCTTGACGAGGGATCTGGTGGAATGGTTGATTTATTGTATTATAATACGAATAATACATATTGAAGTTAGGGTAAAAAAAAAATTTCCCTCTACTTGAGGTCAGTTTCAACAACCACCCTCAATTTTAAATTTTTGTACTAATCACCCTCAAACCTACTCCTCCTCCTATTGTACCTCAAACTAAGATGACACATAATTTTCACTATTGTACCTCAAACCTACTCCTCCTCCTCCTCTCTCTCTCTCTCTCTACACCTTTCCTTTTTCCTATCCATCCACAACCAATATTACCATCACACACTAGCACCTTGTCACCCCTCTCTCAACCTCCAAAATTATCCATCTTCACAAACCCATTGAACATGAAATCATCCTCACACACTCAATTCCTACATCACACAAACGCGATCCATTAGTTTGGCGAAAATGTGTGTATGTTAATGTACTTTTTACAGGGAGATGTGGAGGAAAATGGGCCTCGGCGGAGAAGAGATTGAAGAAAGATGGTTTGACATACTTTCTTGCCTAGGTTGTTTGTTGGTGCTTTTGTGAGAGAGAGAGAGAGAGAGAGAGAGAGGTGGTGATATAAACTCGTCAGAGGAGAAAAAGAGGGTAGTTTTGGAATTATTGGTAGAAAAGGTGGGGAAAATATTCTCTGATGCACTATTTTTGGTGCGTGGGTAACACTCATCATTAATTTTATAATGTCCATTCATTTTTGTAGAGAAAATCATAATTCAATGGGGTTTTGTACAAAAATCTAAAATTGAGGGAGATTGTCTACATTGACCCTAAATACAAGAATTTTTTTGCAGTTAACCCTTTAAGTTAAGAATATGATTGAAATAAGATTGGATACATGTTGTCTTCTAATGATCCCAATAAATAAAGGAAAAATCATATTTTATATCTTGAAAAATTTTAAAAATTATATTTTAAATCTTCAAAGATTAAATTTTTTATATTACATCTTTAATGTATTAAAAATATAGTAATATGGATCTTTTGTTAGCTTTTGTTGTTTTATAGGAGTAACTCGTGCCTGAATGAAGCACGATATAATGTGAATAATTTTAAGAGAAATATTAGTTGCTATCAGATGAATTTATTAAATTCTTTCATATTTTATATTATAGATTATAGAGTCTTTCAAAAACATCTTATTGATATTGACGGAATGAGTAGCGAAAGATTAAAAAAGGTCATATTATAATATTTTAATAAATTTAGGATAAAAAAATAAAAAAACTTAATCATACAAAATAAAAATTCTTAATCTTTCAGGGGCAAAGTAAAATTCAATCACAAAAAATAATGTGATTGATATGAATGAAAATCAATTCTTTATTTTTATTTGTCCACTGTTCTTCTGAAACAATGAATATATCAGGGATGAGATTCGAATGATACAAGACATAAGGATTACTATAGAAAAATTCACCTCTTAGATGTGAGGCGAGGGTATAATAATAAATTTAGTATATATATTTTTTCTTTTCATTCTATGTCAAACAAAGAAAAATACATTCTTCCAATTTTTCGTCCAACATATTAAACATAAAAAATATATATATATATTTCTCGCTAATTTTCCAGCCTCCCTGCCAAACGGACCATTAACGAAACACAGCGTCCTGCTTCCGTACCCCAACAGGGCGCAACAAACCAGAACGCAGAGGTCCGAGTCAACCAAAGTTAGCTTCAATCATTCAACGTTCAAACACTAACCACCCCATTACCGAATCCCATGTCACTCTCTCACCCTTCTCTCCAATTCCCAAATGCCTCTGCCTCACTCCTCCCCTTCTCTCCTTTTCTCTCCCGTTGTTGTAGCCGTTTTCCTCATCTTTTCCGGCCACCTCACGCCGTCGTCTTCCTCCGATGTTACCTACCCCAACTGTAACCGAACCTTCTCTTGCGGTTCCATCCGAAACATCTCTTACCCTTTCTCCGGTGGCGATCGGCCCGACCATTGTGGCCTCCCCGAGTTCCGACTTAGCTGCCGAAACAACAAAACGGTGTTCACCACCAACTCTGTCACTTACCGAGTTCTCCAAATCAATCAAATCCATAAAACCCTAATTCTAGCCCGCTTGGATCTCTATAACACCACCTGTCCTCGACAATTCGTCAATTCAACTCTCAATTCCACCATTTACAACTCTGGACTCGAAAATGAAGTTCTCACAATGATTTACGGCTGTAATTCTTCCCTTCTGATAATAAAACCCCAAAATCGATTCAGTTGCAATGTGAGTGGTGTCAATTTTACCGATGCTTATTACTTGGTTGGACCGGTTCCGAGCGATCCGATATTGAATGTTATTAGTTGTAGTGTGAGTATTACGGTTCCAATCCTCTGGTCCGTCGGTGATAGGCTTACGAGTAATCGGACAACTCTTGGGGATGCTTTGACCGAGGGTTTCAGTGTGGTTTATAGTGACCCATACGACAGACAGTGCTCACAGTGTACTGAATTTGGCGGGCAGTGTGGGTTTGATACCAATTTGGGTGAACCCATTTGCATTTGTGACGATAAGCTGTGTCCTTTAGCACCAGCGGCACCTCCTCCAGAAGGTAGTTGAACTTCCCCTCAAGGCTTATTACCATTGGTAATTCAAACATTTTTTAAGAATCAAAAAAGTTGATGATTGAATTATTGTAGAGGCAAAAAATTGGTAATATCTCGACACGTGAATTCGTGATATGATTTCTAGGAAAGAAGCCTAAACAATTTCCTAATCTCTTTCCTGTAAAACAAACAAACTGTCCAAAATTGAAGTACTCCGATCAAGGCACTCTGATACTTAAATCAATAATGGAACAGAAGAATTGCACCAAGACAATGAGAGTTCAGCGTCCATTTCACCTTGGTCTCTTCTGTTTTTATAGATCATTATCCTTTTAGGGTTTCCATGAATTTAGGTTTAAGGTGGCACACCTTCCTTTAATTCAGTAATTGAGTTTGGGAAGTTACTGATACTTCTCCAACAATTTATGTTGATATCTTCAATCTCATCGATTTCGTTTATTTGATTGCCTAGATTTTAGGTGAATATTTATCTTTCTAATATCGTTTTGAACAGCTCGGACATATCGAGTGTCGAGCACATTCGACATTTGCCGAACGGTTAGGAGACTTGGTTTGGCACAAACCGATCTTTTCACTTGCTTTCCCGAACACTCTAGAGAACTTGGCTTGGCACAAGCCGAGCTCTCTCCTTGCGTAGTCAAACAGATTGATGAACTCGATCATAAAGAGAATCTAACTTTTTTTTTGTTTGTCAAATGAACTGATCAGTTCGGCTTGGTCCTCAAGGCTAGGTGAATGTCTTCGTCACATAACTGGTCTTGTCAAGCTCACGTCAGCTTATTTAATGTTGTAACACGTGCCATCATGAAGGCTAACCCCTTCAATTATAATCCCAATTTTGTATTGTGCTTATGAGAAGAAGAGAGTCGTAGTGCAAATACAGGCTGTGCAGCATGTGTTTCAAAGTGGATATGTTGTCTGTGTGACTTTCACCAATGGTGGCCTCATTTTGTGCCAATATTGGAACATCACTTGAGTTTTATGTAAACTGCAGATGTATATATGCCTCTTATTGGAGGGTCCTTAGTTGATGTTCTGTTTTCTCTCTGCACAGTTTGGCTTTACCCAACATCGTCCGGTTACAATTCTGAAAAGTTGCCTGCCTCTTACGTTTACTCGATAAAAACATGATACTTGTAAAGTTTTTTGTTTTATTATTTTTCTTTCCTTATGTCGTTTTTTCAATCAGTGGTTAGTCTTCGTCAAAACCAAAATTTACAGCTATGATCAATACTGGTAGGGTATCCTAAGTTTACAATTGCATGTTTCCTCCATAGTCTCTATTCGTCTGTCCTCGTGAAATATCTTGTACTGTCCCTGTATGTATATAACCTCTAATTCCTTACATTCAGGTTTCTAAAGTACATGGTAGTACTGCATTATACCTTGTTTCCTCGTATATTGAAAAATGTGTGATGTCACCAATCATTAATTTTTTGTTTGACTGCTCTTTTTTGGAATTTCTCCTTTTTTTTTTTACTCAACTAAAGCACTGCAGCCGTGCGGTGAACACAAAGCAAACTATTCTTTTGCCTTTTACTAAGGAATTTCTCCCTTTTGCTTTCATTGCGCCTCCACAAATTGGTGCTGCAAATTTCAGCAAATTGGTAGGTGTAGCTATAACCATCTGAAGTTTGGTATCTGCTTTACGTTGGAATTTAACTTGATTCCAATTAACTTGAAAGTGTGATGTCCTTGGTATTTTGCTTCGTCAGATGCCCCCCTTAATAGTCTAGTTTATGGTAAATATCTTTCCAGGTTATTTTTTCATCACTCTGGTAAGTGTGCTCCTAGATTCTTATCTTTGCAGAAGGTTGATCTTGAAATCTACAATTCAATTTGAAACTTTAGTTGAGTAAACATCCAAATTGTATAGTTCTTGATGCTTGGAACGATATGATATATTCCTCGCGGTTGAGTAAATGTTTTGATACTGTGGTATCGACCATTGACTACACATTGGTAACAGCATTTGTAGAACTATATCGAACAATAAACACCAAATGCTTGATAGAAGTAGACATGACAAGATATCCATGCTAGATCCTGACTTCATGGAACAATATCAGGCGATATGCTGCAATTGAATGCTGAAAATTCACACATGTTGGCATGAGTCTTCCAAGACATCTCTAGTCAATCACGATTTGAATGAGAGTCATGGTTTACATAATATGGGTGTCTGTCTCGGAACGAAAGGTGCAGCTCAGGTATGACGTTGCCGAGTTGTGTTGGTATCGGCCAATACTTCGAACCATGGTTTAGTGAAGTATGTAGCACAAAGTAAAACGTCAATGAAACTCCTCTTGCCTTGTTTGTTACATAATTGCTTGGTATGATTTGGGTCTGTACTCGATGCCGAAATCTTGAACCTAAGATGCAAAACAGAAAAAAAATTCTGTTTTTCTTGAGTTATTGCCCCTTATTCTCTTTGCATTTACGAATAGTTTCATACCTGCTTCAAGGTATGCATCCAAACATCTCATTTGCCAGCTTTATTCAAAGGCAAGCCTATTTGAAAGGATACCTTGATGAATTGAACTTCTTTCTAAACAATGTTGAGGGTTCCCCTTTTTCTACACTTTGCCAATGTTATTATAGCATTTTGTGTATGTTTTGTTGGATTATGTAACTGTTACCCTTGTTAGTACTGTGCAATATAAAGTTCTTGGGTCAAGGTGGCCATTGATTTGAAGGGCACTAAGGTGCATCGTGAACGGTATCATGTGATACACACGAAGTGATACACAAAAGAACTTGAACGCGATGAGAAATTTAGGCCATATTGTGGCTTTGTAGAACGGTGTCTGCCAATCAGTAACGATGACGTGACGTCTTGGCTCTGACTCGAAGACATCTCGGATGACTCAGTCGAGTCTCATCAGACTCATAGTTTACACCTAACATGGAATGGTATCAGATCAGAAGTTGACGGGACAACTCAGCTGAATCGTATCAGTATCTGCCGATACTTTGAACCATGTCAAAGTTACAAAGCCATGAATTTTGATTTTTCTTCCACTGCTAACCATTATACAGAATACAAGGTGCTACTGCTATGATTGAAGCTATGCCGCAAGAATTGAGAGGTCACTTGATGAAATGGAAGTTGTTTCAGGGTAGATAAGATTGATTTTAAAAAAACACAGATCAGAAAAAGTCTGACATTCCTTCCATCATTCAAGGCATTCTACATTTGCTAGCATCTTTGATCCCAAAAGGGTTGGCTTCTGTTCTGATATTAAGTCTAGTAAATAAACTAAAAAGATGTCTTAATAAAAAGCAGGAAAAAGAAACACGAATCCCCCGGGGGGAGCAGTTGATCGTTTGGCAAGTAATGGTCATCCAATGTTTATCGGATTTAATCACTGTGATTTTTATCATACCTTATTATGCTATTTCTTTCCAGCTTGGGAAGATGTCACCAACATCATTTCCCTTTCCAAGCAATAGCCATTAAAGATCACGAGCTCACTTCTTTCTTTAAAGTGTGAGAAGCAAAAATCTGGCATTTTCTTTTGACACCTGCATGGCTGCATCTTAGTATCTGTTGTTTTGGCTAGAGAAGCAATATACTGATGAAGAGTTTTAGTACTAACTGCTATCAATATGTCGCTTCCTTCCCTTACAGTGCAGGCTGTCTGGTTCTATATGGATTATCATTAGATTACAATATAAAGTAGATTTTTCTAATTCAAAGTGTTACAAGGAGAAGATAAATCCCACAGATTAATTTTGGCCAATGTCATTTTAGCTCTTTATTACCATGTTTTTTATTGCATTTATATTTGTTGTTAACCATCTAACATGGTTGGATGCCATAAATTCTTGCAGGCAACAAGAATTCTCCGAACCAAACACCGCTTGGTGTAGGTAATATTTCTCTCTGCTGCAAACAGAATTTAATGTTTTTGCCACTATTAGTGTTTCAGAAAGAAAATCTTACAGTTTACTTTTATTTCCAGGCCTTGGCTTAGTAGGTGCAGCTGCTGCTGGCATTGGCGTGGGGTGGTTAATCTTCTTTTGTAGACAAAGGAGAAAACGGTTAGCTGCTGCTGCCGCAGAGTCTGCCCAAACTGAAAGCAAAGGCCTCCCAACTCCTTCAAGCAAGGGCCTTACTACTACTCCTTCAACTGCTTTCACTGAAAGCATCCCTTCTTATCCGTCAATATCTGACTTTGGAAAGGGAAGCACCTACTTTGGGGTTCAGGTCTTCAGCTACACTGAACTTGAAGAAGCCACTGATAATTTCAATCCTTCAAGAGAACTTGGAGATGGTGGCTTTGGCACTGTGTACTATGGTATGAAGATAAATCCTGTTAATCTCTCACAAAAGTTGGCTAAATAAATTAACTTTTAATATTTATCTATTCCTTTTTTGAATGGCTCTTTCATTTCTATGCTCAGGCAAGCTCCAGGATGGTCGCATAGTTGCAGTTAAGCGTCTATATGAGAACAACTTTAAACGGGTAGAGCAGTTTATGAATGAAGTTGAGATCCTGACAAGATTACAACACGAGAACCTTGTGAAGCTGTATGGATGCACATCAAAACGAAGTCGAGAACTTCTCCTTGTTTATGAATATATCCCTAATGGAACAGTGGCCGATCATTTACATGGAAAACGTGCAAACTCTGGTCTGCTCTCTTGGCCTGTCCGTTTGAACATTGCCATAGAAACAGCTCATGCACTTGCTTACCTCCATGCATCAGATATCATACATCGTGACGTCAAAACCAACAACGTTCTCCTTGATAATGATTTCCACGTGAAAGTGGCTGATTTTGGGCTTTCCAGATTGTTCCCCAATGATGTCACTCATGTCTCAACTGCTCCGCAGGGGACACCCGGTTACGTTGATCCTGAGTACTACCAGTGCTACCAGCTCACTGAAAAGAGTGATGTTTATAGCTTTGGGGTGGTCTTGATTGAGCTTATCTCATCATTACAAGCTGTGGACACCAATAGGCACCGGCATGATATTAATTTGGCTAATATGGCTATCAACAAAATAAATAATCAAACATTGCAGGAGTTAGTCGATCCAACTCTTGAGTTTGAAACAAATAATTCTGTGAGAAGGATGACTACGACCGTGGCGGAGTTGGCTTTTCGATGTTTGCAGCATGAGAGTGCTACGAGGCCTTCAATGGATGAAGTGTTGCAGACTTTGAAAGGAATACAGAATGAAGGGTTGAATTCTCAAAAAGCAGAGGTTGTGGACATCTTGGCGGATGACATGGCTCTTTTAAACCATCCTCCACTGTCGCCTGATTCCGCAGTCACTGAAAAATGGGTTACCAACTCTACACCTAATTCTAGTGGTTGAGATTTCCTTCTCAGTTTTCGCTTATGATTTAATGCAGATGTGGAGAGGATTGCAAATCCTCATGATAAGATGTCACTGAGTGGGTTAGACATTCATTTTCTTTTCATAGTTGAAAATATTTCTATGTTGGACTTGGACATTATTGATTGATGCAAAGTTAGAAGAGAATGTACATAGCAAAAGGAGATCTTCATATTTTGGATGTGTTTATATATATTTACCTGGGTAAATCTGAATGTGAGCTAAACTTTTACCCGGATGTTTAAATTACCCCTAAAAAACCCTATCATGCAATCATGTCTTTTATTTTTCTTCCTCTTTTTTTTTTTTGCAACAGTGAAATAAACAGGAAAGTGGAATTGAAAACTAACCCAAGTTGTGAAGGACCGAAAGATCTTTCTTAGGTAATTTTTCTAACACAAAATTAGCAGTTATGATTGGTTATTACTACGCACTAATCCGAAAAATGACATGTTTCGCCAAAGCGTAATAAAAAGATTAAATTAACATCAAATACTAATAATTCGATTTTGACATTACCGACATGTTTTAACTTGTATTAACATTAGAAAACAAAAAAGCAGCTTATTTTGCTAACCTTTAAAGTCTGTAATCAAGAATTGCAATCTTCCACTCTAGTTGCCTTTCACACTTTCAGGTACATGCACCCCCCCTCCCCTAGCATTCATAGCTAAGCATTCAGAGCATTACCACACTTAATGATTAAAGATGCAATTTAAATGACAGTTTGCATAGAATTGAATCCAAGAGAGTGCTCACGCTTTATTAAGGATGATCATTTGTTAAAGATCATATGAGTGTAGTGGGATCTAATGGATTTGTACTAGAAATAAATTTCAACAATACTTGATTGTTAATCTTAACTCGTATAAAGAATGAGTCGAGTTCGTGTCAAATATAAATAAATTAATTTTAATATGACACACTTTTCAAAATGCAATTGTATAAAAAAAATTATATGGGCTTTTTATTCCTTAATCCGATAAGTTTTTCGACTTGATCTTGGTAACAACTTGATCAAATGTTAATACAAAGTTATTTAATATAATTAGTTAATTTAGTAAAGAAAAAATCAATCAAAATTAATCTCAAATTTCTAGTTCATGTTATTGCTAGTATATACTTATCTAACATAATTAACAAAATAGTGAAAATAAAATTAAAGAATATTTTTTTTTTA
>CAUOFW020002058.1:1003076-1010576 GCA_963454935.2 Ilex paraguariensis
CCTTCAATGGATGAAGTGTTGCAGACTTTGAAAGGAATACAGAATGAAGGGTTGAATTCTCAAAAAGCAGAGGTTGTGGACATCTTGGCGGATGACATGGCTCTTTTAAACCATCCTCCACTGTCGCCTGATTCCGCAGTCACTGAAAAATGGGTTACCAACTCTACACCTAATTCTAGTGGTTGAGATTTCCTTCTCAGTTTTCGCTTATGATTTAATGCAGATGTGGAGAGGATTGCAAATCCTCATGATAAGATGTCACTGAGTGGGTTAGACATTCATTTTCTTTTCATAGTTGAAAATATTTCTATGTTGGACTTGGACATTATTGATTGATGCAAAGTTAGAAGAGAATGTACATAGCAAAAGGAGATCTTCATATTTTGGATGTGTTTATATATATTTACCTGGGTAAATCTGAATGTGAGCTAAACTTTTACCCGGATGTTTAAATTACCCCTAAAAAACCCTATCATGCAATCATGTCTTTTATTTTTCTTCCTCTTTTTTTTTTTTGCAACAGTGAAATAAACAGGAAAGTGGAATTGAAAACTAACCCAAGTTGTGAAGGACCGAAAGATCTTTCTTAGGTAATTTTTCTAACACAAAATTAGCAGTTATGATTGGTTATTACTACGCACTAATCCGAAAAATGACATGTTTCGCCAAAGCGTAATAAAAAGATTAAATTAACATCAAATACTAATAATTCGATTTTGACATTACCGACATGTTTTAACTTGTATTAACATTAGAAAACAAAAAAGCAGCTTATTTTGCTAACCTTTAAAGTCTGTAATCAAGAATTGCAATCTTCCACTCTAGTTGCCTTTCACACTTTCAGGTACATGCACCCCCCCTCCCCTAGCATTCATAGCTAAGCATTCAGAGCATTACCACACTTAATGATTAAAGATGCAATTTAAATGACAGTTTGCATAGAATTGAATCCAAGAGAGTGCTCACGCTTTATTAAGGATGATCATTTGTTAAAGATCATATGAGTGTAGTGGGATCTAATGGATTTGTACTAGAAATAAATTTCAACAATACTTGATTGTTAATCTTAACTCGTATAAAGAATGAGTCGAGTTCGTGTCAAATATAAATAAATTAATTTTAATATGACACACTTTTCAAAATGCAATTGTATAAAAAAAATTATATGGGCTTTTTATTCCTTAATCCGATAAGTTTTTCGACTTGATCTTGGTAACAACTTGATCAAATGTTAATACAAAGTTATTTAATATAATTAGTTAATTTAGTAAAGAAAAAATCAATCAAAATTAATCTCAAATTTCTAGTTCATGTTATTGCTAGTATATACTTATCTAACATAATTAACAAAATAGTGAAAATAAAATTAAAGAATATTTTTTTTTTATCAAAAAATTAACTAATATTCAACCAAACCCAAAAACAAAAAATTCAACATGAGCGTGACTAAATTTTAAACTACTACTTCTCTCATATACATTTTTTTCAATTCTTTCTTTGGACGGCAATTATAGTCCACTGTAGTAATCGTACTTTGCTTAAAAATTGGGTACGTATGAAACATATGAATACAAAGGCAGGGCCCACAACTGACTGGTTCCAAACATCCCTATTTCTCGCCAAGTGTAAATAATAGGCATTATGCCATTGCCTTCAGCTTCAATTGGATGGAAGCCTCAAAAGACCCAAACACATGCTTCATATTCCCTTCATAAAGCCGCTCCCTGTTCCTCCCATCAATTTTTTCTTTATTTTCTCTCTCTTTCTCTATATCTATCTATCTATCACTTCATAAAAGTGCACAGTCTCCAATAGACCATAGTTATAAGGCCATAGAAGAAACAAAGAATCTATGGCCACCCACTTCCTACAACAAACTCAGATCTCACTTTCTCTCTCTAACATCCCAATTCACTTGAGACCCTAACATCGAATTTATTCCCAAGTTCTCTATCTTTCTATCTCCCTATCTATCACTTCATGAAGTTGAATAATCTGCAATGGACCATAGAAGAAACAAAGAATCTATGACCGCCCAGTCCCTACAAGAAACTCAGATCTCACTTTCGCTCTCTAAAATTCCAATTCACTTGAGACCCAAATAACTTCTTACCCACATATCGAATTTATTCCCAAGTTTAAGAAGGAGAGAGAGAGAGAAGCGATTGTCTCAATTCAGATAAAAAATGGCGACTCTGCAGAAATTTAAGCTTCTAGCAACCCAGTGCGCCGTAGCGGGAAGCCCAACACGAAGCCCAACAACAAGCCCAGTAATCCACCTCCGCCGCCGGAAGACTCTGCGGATGTTCCTCACTCGAAACGGCGGGAGTGGACGGAGGCTACCCTGCCGTGATCATGAATCACCGGATCGTCTGGGAGATTCGCCGGAAAAGGGGAAGGAGATAGTTGTCAGTCACAAGCTTAAGGATTTGTTTGTGTCTTCGCCGCCGTTTGAAGATAGGGTCTCTGAGAAAGAGAGAGATGTTGGAGAGGAGGGGTTTTTACCGGCAACCGCTCGTTCCGGTGGTGTGAGTAGCGATGGTGGTGGCGGCGGCCTGGCTTCGCGTCGCGGAGGGACACGGCCACTTCGGCCGTTATCGGCGACGATTAGGCAACGGATACTTCGAAGGCCATGGAGACCCGTACTCATTACCATACCCGAGTAATATTTGAAAATTGTACGGATTAATGGCAAATAAATAATTTTTTTTAAAAATTTTCTCTATCATTAATTGTAATCGCAATCTGCTGGTTTGAATTAAGCTTTTGTTAATATATTATATTTAGATATTTCTAGATATATTTTTTGATGGGTATATTTCTGATTTTTTTGTATCTACAAAAACTTAAAAAATTTGGGTTTGACCTGTTCGGGTTGACCAGATATCTACGGATCGAATTTTAGAAATGCCCATGCTAGAAATTGTATTTATATTTTACTTTTTAATATAGAGCATAATTTAAAACAATTTTTATGAAAAAAAGGGAGTGATTGCAACTAAACAATACGTAAAGATCAAATCCAGATCAAGGGTGAAGTAAAATTATTATTTTTTAATTTAAAATAGTCTTTCATTATTATGACAAAGACGAGAACTTTGGTACCAAAATGAAATCCAAAATTTTAAATAATGAGGTATAACTTGTGTTTTATAGCTTTGTTTTTGTGGAAATTGAATTACTTCGAATGGAATTTAACTTTATTATTATGGGTGGGGGTAGGACCATTGAAAATGCCATAGAGCTTGAAGGACAAGATAATGGAAAAACATAACAAAGGTGACTAGTAATCTAAAATAAAGTTGTGCCTCATTGCAGTTTTCCCATGTTTGTGCTTTGAAATGGTCCATAATTCTTTTGAGGAAGTGGGTGGGGTTGTCTCTTGTCTCTTGTACTTTTTGCATCCTAACACTAAATCCAGTGGGCCTCTCAATAGATTTAGACCACATATTATGAGATTTCGAAAAGACCTCTCAATTGAAGGCATGAAAATGAAAATCAACTCATCTTTAGTTTGAAAAATCTACATTTAATCCCTAGACATATGATGAGATTTTAGACGGTTTGGCAGTATTAAGTAGATACACGAACAAATGTAGTTGTTAAGGAGGGCAAAAGACGTGTAGGAAAGGCACATAGGAGTTATAACTTGAACGATCGAGTGCACCTCTCGTGGTCTAGTATTAAAAAAGATATGACAACTTATTAATAGAGTTTTGAGTGAATGTAAAAGGGTCATTAACGAAGATCTATATTCTCATCATTACAAAACATTAATTATCATTATGTTGACTTGATGTCTCAGGCGAGCCCCGAAGGTGCTTATTCCTGAGTAGTGAACGCTTGAGCGTATGTGTGAAACGTCGAGAAGAAGTATCTAATGACCGGGATGGGGCCATAAAGGCTCGGTGGTTGCCGAGCAAGGGTCCACTCGCCCGAGAGGGTTAGTCTTGAGAAGATTTGATAGGATGATACTCATTATGCTTGAATATAAGTACAAATCATTAAATTCTTAGATAGGACTCAATGATTCTACCATTATTGCAAACTCAGGTATAAATACTCCTAAAAACGTTAGTCAAAGGTACACAATTCTAATCCAAAAAATACATTTTGTTCATGATTTTTATGCTGATTGACTTAAAAATGAGAGGGAATTAGTTGGACACACACCCCGCCCCATTTTCCTAATCCTTTGTTTCAAGTTCAACGTCATTCAAGATCGTTTTACGTATCGCTAACTCAACTCATTACAGTAATTCACCCGTGCAAAATAACTCAAGTGATAATAGAGACCAATAGTAAACTTAAATACATGAAGTTCGAATCTTGACAATTTTTTACGACTAGACCATGAATGATTTATCTTTCATGAATATCCTAATTTGGGCGTTGATGACCTATATTTGACCGGACTGAAGAGGAGATTAGTCGAAATGTACGTAAACTAACCTAAACACTCTTTACCGTTTAACAAAAAAAAAAAAAAAATCGACATTTATGTTTTGATCCTAATTTGCATTAATTTTACATGAGACAAATCTATTCTTATCTGATGATGTAAATTGTCACGTCATTTGTGACGAAAATTTGATAAGAACATCTAGAACGAGTAACATTACCTTTTTTTCCCCCCACACATCTATGTGGTTTTTTTTGGATATTATTAAATAAAATACACCAACCATGAATTAGACATTTTTTCTTAATAATCTCATAATATTAAATTTATATCTGATCCATTTTCCCTTGGAGGCTGCTATTTACCGGATGTTTGTGTTTTAAAATATCAAAAGCCACGCAAAATGACATAATCATGGTCTTATGTGGAATGACAATCAGAAGAAGCATAAAAGCTAAGGTTTTATGCTTTTAAGATTTTCGTAATTAAAAATAGTTAAATTTTGGATGAAAATATGCTTTTTCGTACAATTTTCTAGACTAACACCTATCTTATTTTAAGAACAAGACAAAGCGATTTTGTGGAAAGTATTATGAATTTAAATAGGAATTAGTACACCTCATTGACGAAGAATTCCAGCGGTTGATAAACCTCAAAAAAAATAACCGAATTCATGTTCCAATAGAAGAAGTAAGGTTGAAGTTTCATGCAGTAAGGAACTTTTTCTTTCCAGTTTTTTTCAAACAATGGGGTGGGTCTCGGGGTTATAGTTCAAATGGAAAAGTTGGGGATAATTGCTTTTTATCTTCGTGTGATTTCGGTTAGAAATATTTTAGCTACTTGGCATTTAAAATTATGTACATTACCTCTTTATAGTTATGTATCAAAGTAAAGTAATTGTCACCATTAACAAAATTATAAAATTACCGTAATACTCACGTTATAAAATCCGACTAATCATCTGATTTACTTTTACTCATGTAATGGACGAAAATTCCTACTAAGGCTGAGACAGAAATGTTCCTCTCTTTAACATACAGAGTCTCTTCTTCTCTCAAGTGAGGCTTTTAATCTAGGACCGAAAATTACTTACTCATGTTTCTCTTTATGTTTTTCGATCTGGGGCCGATGCCCTAACTATTTAGGTATTACATCATATGTTATAAGAGACATTTTAGACACTTAAACAATATTCTTTTGTGGAGGGAGATAATGGAAACAAAACCCACATGATGTTTTGGGCATGTGAACACTCTATTAACTTAAATGATAAAAGTAACAATTTAATTTTGGTACACAACTACAATGGAATAATGTGCATAATTTTAAATGCCAAATAGGTATGTTTCTACTAGACAAAAGGGCTAAAAAACAATTAGCCCAAAGTTTTTAATTTGCCCAACACTATGTCAATTCTCTTGAACCAAGAACTTTTGATCACTAAAGTGTTCATGATATGCATGTGTGATTGATGTTTTCCTAATATATTGCATGTTTTCAATACAAAATCCCTTTCTGCTTTGGAGATCGGAGAACTCTGATAGAACAGAGAAAGCGAAAAGCCATGGCTCTAGCAACCAAGCTTTGAAGAAGTATGGTTTTCTTTGAGGCTTCTTTTTAGATTTTCAATAATTTCTTCACATGCTGACCTGCTCTGCTTGGATAACTCATGAGTTTTCACAAATGTTGCCAGTTTATCAATGATGATTTCTCCATCCATACCCAAAATCCTGTAAAACATATTTAGAAAGAAACTGCATAAGGAAATCCTATTGATGATTTCATAAAAGCTTGGTCTTATGTAATCAATTAAACATGTTTGAACTTCAGATTTGTATTAAAAAAAGAAAAGAAAGTTCATATAATTTTTATGAAAATTTTAAAGTGGCCCAATCAAATAGTAAGATTTTCTATTTTCCCACCTAATTTGCAGTTTCTAGCTCTGTTTGTGTTTTCGCAACTGATTATTATTGGATGTATCAATCATATTCTTTTTTTTTTTTGTGTGTGTGGAAAGTAACACTAACAGTAAATCCTATTTCATCTCTAATTGTTTTGTGTAGGAACATGGATGCATTTATAAGGACTTTTTTTTTTTTGGGTTCAACGATTAGGAATATCCAAATTAACTTACACGCATCTTGGCTAATCCTTTCTCTGATTTGGTCAATGGTAGACCATGCACGCCAAGTTTAGAATACTCATATTTTGGCTTCAAATAATTGTCAAGATTCAACTCAAGATATCTAAATTTACAGATCGTCCTTATTACTACTTAGATTATTCCTTACGCGTTGGTATATGTTGGGCCTTTGTGGAGTCTAGTTTATGTGTTGATCCAAATGATGACCTAACCCGAAATGATGTTGCGTAGTTTTTAATGAAAAATTTTCTGAGACTTGGTCCATAGAGCGAAGACCTGTTTTGTAGCCCAGCACACAGGACATATAACAACCTGTTACTTTGATGATTAGGATTTAAGTGTAACTTTATAGCTGCCCTTTGTATTCTGCTATCTCAATAGTGAAATTCTTGCAGCTTCATGGACAAAAATAAATTACCGAACCACGTAAAATCTATATGTCTTGTTCTTTCTTGCTTCTCATTATTTTATGTTTTTTAGTTTTTTTCTTCGATTATGTGTGTTTGTTTGTGGGTTTAAAGCGCATTAGATCCCAACAATTGATATTAGAGCTCTGGGCTAGGAGGTCCAGGGTTTACACAATGGCTGAAAACAAAGTCAAGATTGAGAAATTCAATGGTACGAACTATGTGTTCTAGAAGATGCAGATGAAAGATATTTTATATCAGAAGGATATGTATCAACCTATTGATGACACGAAGCCAGCGGATATGGAATAAGCAAAGTGGGATGTTCTGGATTGTAAAGCCCTAGGGACTATGGGACTGTGTCTCGTGCCGTCAGTTACGTCGAACATCGCCAAAGAAAAGACTACATCAAATTTGTTCAAAATCCTAGAAAAGATGTATGAAAAGCCTTCAGCAATGAATAAGGTACATCTTATGAAAAAGTTATTTAACCTAAAGATGTCTGAAAACACTGTTGCTGCTGAACATATCAATGAATTTAATACGGT
>CAUOFW020002058.1:1015576-1095627 GCA_963454935.2 Ilex paraguariensis
ATATAACAGTCCTGAGGTGGGTACTTATCCCAAAATTCTGCATATCAAACATGTCCTCCCCAGATTAGAAACACAAAGATGACAAAAAAACCAAGCTTAGAATTGTAGTATCGAAGGAGGTACCATAATGAATATTATCTATGAGTCACCGAGGTAAAATTACGACTAAGAAAAATAAAATCAATTCTAAAATATTGGGATCGGTCGCAAACATCTTTGGTCTTATGGTAATCTCATCAAATTGAGTCACACCCTCTCTTTTTACTGTGTAATAACTTCGCAGCAATACTAAGTGTAAGAAGGTAAATACCAGAAAGTCCTTATTGGTCGGATCATGGGTTTCCCAGAATGCATCGCAGAGAGATCTGTATGAAACTTGTCTATTGTCATAAGTGATTTTAACCGCCTGTGTGTGGCCTGTTCTTCCTTCACAGACCTGCAACAAACAATTTTCCTTTCTGTTTTTTCAAATTGATCTACAGAATGTTTAAAATAAGCATTTGGACTACGTAGGTAATCAAATCCAAGTTTACTGAGCCCATACCTCCCTGTAGGTTGGTTTTCTGAGTGTTCCCCCACAATAACCTGTAACAGTTTTGACAACCCCATCTATGCATCCATATGCAGCTTCAACATCCCAGAAACTACCTGTATTCCATGCATAAGTCCAACCAAGAATCAAGTGTGTGTGTGTGTGAGAGAGAGAGAGAGAGAGAGAGAGAGAGAGATGCACACCTCCTGCAAAAACTGCATCACAAAGGTACTCTAATGGGATGGTGGTGGTTGAAGTGGTTTCATAGATGGGACAATCTGAAATTTGAGAGTTGGTTTTAGGTAGTAGTGTGTACATGTTATTAAAACTGAGAATGGTGTGTGTGACTCTGCCTCTCTTCTGATATCAATCTTGTATTATATTCATGAACCTTCCATCATCAAATAATATATACACATTTCAATATTGACTGCTTTTGAAAAACTTGACAGCCAGATCTATGCTGCTTCCAAATATCAAACAGATGGTCTTTTTTTTTTTTTTTTCTCTCTGTTGAAAAACAAGCAAAAGGGTATGAACATAATACAAAACTGACTGGTTTTGAAAAACCAGATACATGCTGCTTCCAAATCAAACAGTGTGTGGGGTGTTTTTTTTTTACTTTTGAAAAAGAGACAAAAGGGTATGAACACGCTTGGGCTTTCCTCATTAGCCGTGTTGAATAAACCTTAGGCCGGTTTTGGGGGTCCATAATTCAGTATGATGAGGAGAGAACATTCAACAGCTTTCTGCATTGTTTGGTTCTGGTTGAGTCATCTCTCTGTTTTTAACGGAATATAAAATGAGAAAATGTTGTGTTTACTAAAAACTTTTATTAAATATTGGATCCCAAATGATGTGGCATATAATTATTGTTAATGAAAAATTGTGTTTACTAAAACCCGAAAATTAATTTTTTTTTTCCTGATAATTTAAAATCGTCTTAGGCAAAAATTATAGATATGGCCTAAATATTTTTTGAATGCATAATTATTTATTTTGTTTTAAAGTTTTAAATATATAAATTCATATCTTTTAGTAAATATATTTTAGGTGTAAAATAACTTGTAAAATAAATACAGTGTAAATTATTATATTAAAAGCAAAACTAACTCAAAAATTATAGTTCAAAAAAATAAATTCGAATAAATAGATTAAAGATATTAGGAATTCAGATAAATAGATTAATATTTTAATTTTTTTATATTATTTTTAAAATTTAATTATATAATTTTGTGAGATATACGTACCTGAGGCCCTAAGCTAGGGTACAGCCGGCCCCGTATATTTGTTTGACTAGTAGCTAGTCTGTTGTGAAACAGACCTCCACTTAATTAGTGACACATGAGAGCTTCTCATCAAAGAGATGCACAAGTAGAAATGCAACTTTGTCACAAAATTAAAGGTTTGACCCATTGCCTCAATGGCTGCATGCATGGAACCATTAACATTTTATTTTTCCTAATAAATAATCATTTTAATTAATTATGTTTTGAATCCATAATCAAAACATAAATTCTTTTTATGGACAAACCGCGTTGTAAATCACATGCATCTTGTCTACATAAAAATCAAACTTTAAAACTCGAGCTATTATTTATACCCATGCATGAGGTTTTCCTACCTAATAAAATTCTATATAAAACAATCACTAATTCTTGTGCCCATTAAAGCAACTAACTAATTGGTCATTCTTAGTTTTCCTTAATACTCTCAACCAAGAAGTCAGCTGTGAATACATGCCAAAGGCAATAGTTGTATTGTATTTTTCTTTATTCCTCTCTTTAGGGGGTTATGTTCTATTATTATTTCTCTTTTTTAATTCACTCAAACTTTATTATAATAGTGATCAATCATACATGTATATTAAAAAATAAATAAAAAAAATCCAACTAGGGCCGCAACCCTGACTAAGAAAATACATACTTGCGGTCCATTGGAAATGACGAAAGTTAATGGGTTGTTGTTGCGGTCTTCACGGGGACCAAACAAAGCTTTATGACTATGAAATTGGCATTTTGCATTAGGAGTCTTCCTCATGTCATTATCGACATGCTAGACTTATGGTTAATGGAATCTGTGATTGGTGATCCATAATATTAAATTAAGTTTATATTCAATTCAATAATTATATTTAAATTAATTTATAAAATTAAATTCAAATAATATTTTCATTCCGAACTCAGCACAGTAACGGTTAGGGAATAATTTCTCTAAGTTTGTATAAGGCTGATTGATGTTAATTGTACCCTCCCTCCGTATAAACTCCATGCTATAAAATCGCCGTCAGTCTTCAAAAACCCACGCGCCACCAATCTCCACTTCCACGACCACAGCAACCGCCACTAACACATCCTCTGACGAACCCACAAAGAAGTGATCTCTGCTCGCCACCTCCACTACTCTGTTCTCTCTGCCCAAATGTCCATAAAGTAGATCTAAGTATCTAACTACCTCTAAAACGGACTTTCTTTATGAATCCAAAACCAGCTCCATGGGCAGAGTCACGTCGTCAATCCCCGCCAAGTTCGCCTTCTTCCCACCTAGCCCACCATCTTACACTGTGATCTCCGACGACACCTACGGTGGCAAATCTTACATTTCTGAAATCACTAGAAGAGAAGACGTCGACGTTTTGAAGCTTCGGACTCGACGTAGTAATGAAATCGTGGCCGTACATATCAAGCACCCCAAATCCACGGTCACCCTCCTCTATTCCCACGGCAATGCTGCTGATTTGGGCCAGATGTTTGAGCTCTTCGTCGAATTGAGCCTTCTTCTTCGAAAAAATCTCATGGAGTAACAGCCGCATTTAAGTTATTTTCTGTTTATTATTCAGTTTGTCAGCTTTAAGCTTTAATTTGCTTAATTAAGAGTATGGGTTTTTTTGATTGATTTGGCGATTTGTGCAAAAGAGGGAAAAGTACCATCTTTTAAGTTGAAGGTAGTTTTAAATCTTTAACCCTAATATTCCGTTTGGTAAGACGAATAGAAAAAAATAGGGAAATAAAAAGTGAAAATGATAAATTTTCTATCATTTCCGTTTGTTTATGTTTTATTTGGTGTTATTTAGGTGGTGATTGAATTCAAGTGGCAATCGTGTCCACTAGACACTCTCATGGTGCTAGCTATTTTTTTTTTCTTTTGAGAATAGCTAGGTAATTGTCAAAGCACTAGAAATTACCTAAATATTTGGTGTTGTCTTAGGCGAGAAAAGGTTCTCTGGTGTTGTCTTAGACGAAGGGGTTCTCTTGTGGTGTATTAGACTAAAGGACACAACACAAACACAAACCCACAACAGATAACGCCTAACCCACACACAAACACAAACACAAAACAAAAAACACACACACAGCAGTAGCAGCACACAAAACACACACTACGTCGCCCAGGTATTCCTCTCTCTTTCTCTCACGACACATACACACACAGAGCAAACCCACATCACAACACCACACACACAAACAAACCCACAACAGATAACGGGCACAAACACACACACACAAACACAAACATACACAGCTGCATACTCACATGCAAATTGATTTGGGTGTTAAATAGAGTTTGTGAAATTACAAGTTTTTTTTTTGGGTTTTTGAATGTTATTGTTTTCAATTTGATTTTTTTTTTATGAAATAAGTTTATGGTGTCTTGATTTGATGAATGTTAGGGTTATTTAGATTAAGATTGTGTGTAATTTATTTTACTTCCATAATTTTAGATATTGTGTGTTAATTAGTATAAAATAGGTTTTTATAAGGTCTTGATTTGATGTATGTTAGGGTGAAATAGGATGTATGTTAAAAAAGAATGAAAGATGAAAGTGAAATAGGATGAAATTCAACAACTTTAAATCTTTGTGATGAACGTTTTGCGCCACCGGTTGGGTAGATGAAATTCACGTGTTTGATGAAATTTTTCAAAGAGTAGTGAACAATCACAGTGACCACTGCAGCCCTACAGAGTACAGACAAAACCCAAAATTCAATGTTGGACTTATTCTTGAGGACTGTTGTAGCTACTTACTTTATTTTTATTCTACTTTTGTGCATGTTTCTCTTATGTTGAACTTAAGTGACCTTAGCAATTTATTGATTTGCCTAATGCCCTCAAAAAACTGGCATGAACCATTGGCAAAAAAGTTGAGGGTTTTTTTTTTTCCCTTTTGCTTTTGCTTTCTTGATTTTGATAATGTATGAGAATTGTTAATTTACAGGTGGTTGGAGCATTGGTCGACGACTTCTATTTAAGGTTGCAGTGGAGGTTGTTAATTTGCGGATACAACAAGCTAAGATTGGGGTACACTTCTTGGTATTATGTGTTGTATTTTTGCATTTGGGTTTTGATTACTTTAGTGCACTTTTGAAATTGGGAATCATTCTTTTATATGAATTGTTCAAGTGTATTCGAAAATTGGGTTGCCTCTTCTAAGCTAAATCATTCTTTTATAGAGTTGCTTGGTTGTATTTATATTGATGTTTAGTGCTATTTAGCTCAATTTTATATTGTTGTTTATTACTACTTAAGAAGTTCAATTTTGTATTGGATAGATTGCTTTGTGGGTAGTGCGACTGGGATTTTGGAATATTGATATGTTGAATTGGGTTACATGGAGGGATTGACAATAAGAGTATTTAGGAAAGAAATTTTTTTTTTAATATGGGTATCATACTTTATGTTTAACATGGTTCATTTTGGTTCATTTCTTTTCATTTTTTCAATTGAATTGAGCAATTAACAGTTAAAAGTAAAATTTTTGTTGTTGTCACAAATTAATCTTCCTTGGTTTTTCATGCTTGAATTTTTTAATAGTGTGCTGTAGAAGTAGACAATGAATAAGCCAATGGGGCTAATTTCATCCCATGTGTTAAAAAAGTCTTCGGAAAAGCAATTGAGAGTTATATTTTTTTTCTTTTGAGTTATATAGAATATTTCATATTGTCAATATTTTTTAAGGCTATTTGATGACTTCAGAAAACATGATACTGTGTTCATGTAGATTACATTAGGTATATTATTGATCTTCTTCATACTTAATTTATGTGTGAAGTGATCCTGCATGCCTATGTATATTTAGGTATTCATTTTGAAAAATTGACTTAATTATAGTTTCTTTGTTTATGTTTTATATGGTGTTATTTAGATGGTGGTTGAATTCAAGCGGCAATCGTGTCCACTCGACACTCTCATGGTGCTAGGTATTTTTTTTTTCTTTTGAGAATAGCTAGGTAATTTTCAAAGCACTAGAAATTTTTAATTTTCATGTTGTGCTTAGTTAGGATTTGTTAATGAAATTAAAATCAAATCTTTGATCAAGTTTTGTTTATACATATTCATTTTTACTGTCAACTGATTTAAATCCTATGTCATGTATTGGTTTTGTAGTTTGTTAATGTGGTTCTACTTGATTATTTAAATCTTATGTCATGTATTGATTTTAAAGTTGATTAATGTGGGTCTACTTGGATCAATTTAAGTATAGGATTAACGGGTGAAAAATTGGAGACCTTATATATTTATACTTACCCAATTTTGACATTTTTACAATAGAATGAATCTGTGGATTTAAAAAATATTTATGATCTATTGATTTAGTCAATTTGAGTTATATGTTTCTTGAGGATTATTTTTGTGTCTTTTATTGTAGGTGTGTATAAGTATTATGTGAACATCCGTATAGAACACTCACACCAACACCCATACATATACACGAAAATTTCATAAAACTAATGAACCTTGCTGTTAAACCATGCAACCTCTGGCTTTTTCTTTTTTTGCATACTAGGTGATTGACAAAATGTCAAAGAGAAAAAAATAGCCCTTGATTACCATAAACCAACACCTCCGCATTCTAGGTGGTCGACAAAATATCGGAGTGAAGGAAAAAAGTCATTGGCAATTTTTTTGGGTTTTAATTGTTCTTGCTTCATTTATTTTTGCCTACAAACTGTGTCCTTTGTAATCAGTTGCCTTTTAATCTCATTGGTTTAACCGAATTTTGCATACAAAATTCCTTGTCGAGGCAATGTTTGTGAAACAAATTCCATATCGAGAACTTTGTGAAACGTTCAAGTAAGTGGGACATAGGCATATCATGACCGTGAGCCAAGCAAACTTATAAAATTAGTAGGTTTATCTTTTTACTAAAATTCTATGACTTTAATTGTTTTCATTGTGAATTGCTTTTGTTTAAGTGGCTTTGATTATTGGCTTGTTGGTACTAGTCTAGGAAAATAACCAAAGTCGGTAGTGGTTCCAAGAATGGTGTTGGTGGAGTGTGACGAATAGGAGGTAATAGATCGAAAAGGTAAATTTAGCTTGATAGTTGGGTTAGTTTATCTATTTGAATGATCGCGCTTTTTTTGACTTTCGAATGGAGGATTTGGTTTAGAGATATTGGTTTTACTATTTATCTGTTTGATCATGGCTTACACATGGAATTTAAGATTTGAAGTCAATTTTGTGATATTGCATATCAAGCCATTGTGAATAATGCACACCAAGTGTTTGAATTTAGGAGCAACTGATTTAGATTGCAATAATGTGAGTTTGAAGAGGGTATGGCATTTATGGTTTGAGAATTTTTAAGAAGTGACTGTCATTGGTTGGGAATAATGTTTCTTTTGTGTTTTTTTGTGCATGGTTGGTGATTTGGTATTCAAGTTTCTAGATAAATGTCATAATATTGAATGCTAGATTTATTTTTTTGTTGATTTGTATCATCTCTCTACTTGATGCATGCCAACTTTAGCAATTGGATTAACATTCAGTTCTTTTTTCCTTTTCTTTTTGAACAGTTTAGTGTTTTGTGAATGTGACTAATTCATTTCCTTTCCTTTTTTCAATTTGATTAGCGACACAAAGTTGTAGTTTTCTTTTCTTTTCTTCCCTTGCTTTCATAGCTTAACCAATGAATGGTTAGACTGTTCACAATCAAGGAATCTTATATTGTTAATCATGGAGTCATATTTTTTGAGATAACTTTGTTGAAATTATTTGAAAAATAGTATGCATCGTGTTACTCTCTCTCTCTCTTGCTTACAAATGCTAAATATTTTGATAATTTTGTGTACAGGGGTAGGAGAATGGTGGCGAATGTCACTTTGACAATGTTTCTCGACAAAAAGAGTGAGGGAAATTCTACACGCAAGTCAATTTTCAAGATAAATAGTGAAAATAGTAGCTTCCAAGACCAAGAATCCCACCTATGATGATCCAAAAACTCCACACACAGTGTATTATATAGTGTCTTCATGATTATATTGTTGTATCTCTACACAACAATCTCAAAAATAAATAATATATATGTTTATACATGGGTAGTATATATTATAGGTCTTTACATCAGTACACATAGAAAGCATGCATATTGTTTGTTTGGCCCTTCATCTCATTTAGTAGAAAGTCAACTTTTTTTTTTTATCCGGAACTTAGGTAGTGGATTTACCCAATCAAGAATCTGTTTGGATTACTTTTTGCTTTGTCAATTTGTTGTGATATACACACACATAATTCAAACATTTCCTAAATTGTTGAATTTGTAGAAAATCCAAATGACTTTTATTACTTAATCATTCCACTGTTAATTATATGGAGTGTATTTTTTGAGCAATGCTAAATTTTGATTTTTAGTATTGGCTTTGGTAGAATTATTTGCACACATTCAATCATCCATATTCGAAGTTGGTGTCAATTGGAGTGATGTGGTGGGGTTTGAGTGCACCAGTTGTTGTTGGAGGCATTTGTCATGTTCTTAATCTATGAAATGTTACAGTTACCAGGGCTAATATCCAATGTCCTCTATTGTGAGAGTTTTATTTTATAACCACTATAATCATTGTACTTTTATTTATTTTAATTGTTCTTGCTTTAGTTTGCTAGAGCACAACCTTTCATTATTAATAATGCATTTGTGTTTAGGTCTTATAGTTGAGTACTTAGTGGTGGGTCTTTCATGATTGTGGTGTTCAAGACTTCATTGCCCTCTAAACAATGTTGATGTATTTGTGATTTTTAGGTACCATTAATCTTATATCTCCGTTGACAAGGTGGTGATTTATGCATTTTATTTTTCTTTCTATAGTTGGTGATCAATGAAAATTAGTTTCTTTTAATGGTATATATTTGCAGATAATTGACTTTTGATTAATTTTTTTTTTTGGCACAAATGTGAGTAAAAACTAGGTTTATATAGTTTCAAGCATATAAATTTTATGAGTTTTCAGTTCTGTCATGCCCCAAATTTCATAAAAGCGTGATTACAACAAATAATTTATTTATTTAAAAAAAAAAACACATGTCGGTATGTTGTAAAAACACCTAGGAAAGTATCTCTTTAGTTAAAATAGATAAATTTTTTTTTTTGAAAATTTTGGCTGAATTTTCTTTAATAATTGAGCTTCCAACTAGTTAGTAAGAGCATCTTTGTGAGAGCATAATATAATTTAAACTAACTAAACATTTAAAAACATGCATTCATCTAAAAATATAATCCAACTAAATCTGGGGTGGCAATTAGAGGCCCATGAAATCCTCTCAAATTCGGATACATCTAACATCAACATATACTATAACTTAGTACCCAAAGTCATAACTTTACATTACAATACCCAAAATAATAATCCCTCTATGGGATAATCAAGTGTACACCATAAATGTCTCAAGACAATATTTTCAAACACAATGCTTTGAGTACTAACATTTTTAGATAAGTTCTAAAGGTAAATACAAAAAAAGCTCTAAAAGATATTCTTTCTAGTCCAAGCTCCCACAAGTATTCCATCACTTATGCCCTAGGATACATGTTAATCTCTGAAAATATTAGTAAGGGATGAGCAATCTCACGCTTAGTAGGATAATTTTTTTTCCAAGCATTTACAAAGTTTTAAAAAAACTAACATTCCACAAATCATGTGAATTAGTAATGAAAGCTTTCTATAATTAAATATAGGTACAAGATAATAAGTAAAACATTTATAAAAATCTCTCAATACCTCAACATTAGAAATATACAATGTATAAATTAAAGCCAAATCATTATAGCAAATATCATGCATGCCTCGAATATGGACAATATCATCAATCATACTGGTTCACGCATGAACTATCCCAGAGAAAACTTTTGGATCTTACACCCTGGGGTTTCATCGCTCTTTTTGCTTTTCAAGGAGAACGTGTAGGACACAACTTGTGAAACCACATAGGCCACCCCCAAAAATCACTATCATAACCAATTGCTCTTAGGACTAGTAGTCACATTGGCAACCCACTCAATAGGGCCCAATTGTCTACTAACCCTTGCCTGTCAATATCGAGCATATATTTTTCAAAATATTATTTTCTATATTCATAAATCATTTTGAAAATACATGTCATAATCTTGACATTTTATCAAAACAAATAATATACTCAAATCTCAAAATTTGCATTTTCAAAACAACACAACCAATTCCAAGAAAATAAGTAATATATATTGTGTACAAGATCATAGCACACTTCAAAACCCTCCAAACCATGGGTTTAATTAAATACGCATCACTAAAATCAAACTAGGGTTTGAAATTCATTACACTAAAAATCATTTTTATGCATGTAGGTTCACAAATCTATGACATATTCAACACTAAATCAAGGTTTAAAAGAAGAATTTTGCCATCAACCACATAATAAGCTTTAACTAAAAAAAATATATGAAATGCGCCATGTAAATGCAAGAGTAAGGAAAACCCCATCTAGAACTCAAAAATCCCCAGCCAAGTTCTTAGGATTTCTAAGCAAGACCCAAGTTTTGGAGGCCTTATTTTTCCTCTTTCTCTTTCCCTTTATTTTCTCCTAAGGTTCTAAGAGGTTTTGGGCGAGAGTGGAATAAAAGAAAAGGGACTGAAATTTGTGTTTTAAACATAGCAGTCTCGAAATCCACTGTTTATGGGTTGAAAAATATATTTTTTCTCCGAAATGACAATTTTACCACTAAAACAAACGGCTACTCATAAGGTTTTTCGATGTTCCGAATTCATTTTTAATGTTATTTTAACTTAAAAACATTTAGTTTTATGATTTATCTCAAAACTAAAGTTAATTTACACCTGAAACATTACAATTACTATTTTACCAATTCGAACCGCTGTATAAGCTAAACGGCTATTCTAAGTTTTTCAAACCTCTCGGATTTAATGGTAATGTTATTTTGATCTAAAAACATCAATATATTTACTTAGTTACTCTTATTAACTTTAAATATCACCAAAAATTAAATTTGACTAAAAGTCAATACTTTCGTACTTCAAACTTACACGACTATTCATTTAATGACAATTCAAAATTTCTCTCATCATTTAAATGATTTTAATAATACTAACAAATTAATATCATTTATATTTATATAACACACGGGATCACAAGTTCAAACTTATGGGACTTTGATTATTAAAGTTGTATTTTCTCTAAGTCTTATTATATTAGTTTTGTTAGGGGGTTCATTTGCAAAAGTTGGAGAATCCAACCTGCTGTTGTAGGAATAGTGCCTCACATCGATTTTTTGCCATTGAATTTCAAAGAAAGTTAATTAAACTTAGTTCATACACGGCTTCCAAATTATTGTTTTAGTTCGAAATGGTATGTATCTGTGTTATTAAATAAAATGTGTAAGTAATGCTTTTGTTGGGCATGCATGCATGTATTATGAGGATGCAATTTAAACATTTAGGGATTCAGTTGAGCCTAAACTGTCAATGATGTTCTTTTTTGTTGCACGATGACTTTAGTTACGAATTATTACTAAATATAAGTTGAGCCTAATGTGTCCATAGTCAATGCTTTTTTTTTTTCTTTTTCTTTTTTAAGTTGTAAGGTGTCTTTAGATAATATAGTATTCTTTGAGTTTTAATTTAATTTTTCGTTATCCCGTGTCTTCAGGCACGAACAATTACTAGTAACATATATTTCAACACAATAATTAACATTTTTATCCATTTTTTCTCTGAAATTTAGAGAAATTGATTTTAGTGAGTTGAAAGAAAAGTTTATTTATATACTTTTCTATCATTTTTATTTTCTTTCTTTATTAAATATTATGTCACCATTGATGACATGGTATCACCAACTAAAAATAAAACTTTAAATAGATAAGGTGAACTCCACTTAAGCTTATATGACAGAAGGATGGAGAGTTATTTGCTTACATGACAGTTTAGTTATTAATTTTTGTGGGTTCAATTTGATTATTTTTTTTAATATTATTGATTGGTGATACCATATCACCTTGTCACGTGGTATCACTGTTGTAATAAATATTTTCTCCATAATGGGTAGTTGAAATGGTAATAGGAACGAGCTGCAAATTCAAATGTTCTAAATTTGAATCTTGACAATCTTTTGGAGTCAGACCATGAGAGATTTATCCCAATCTTTAATAAATACTCTAGTCCCGGCGTGAATGATCTATATTTGACTGAAATAAAAGAGATTAATCGACATGCGTATAAACTGGTCTAGAGGTCCAAAATTTTAAATCTTCANTCTATCATTTTTATTTTCTTTCTTTATTAAATATTATGTCACCATTGATGACATGGTATTACCAACTAAAAATAAAACTTTAAATAGATAAGGTGAATTCCACTTGGACTTACATGACAGAAGGATGGAGAGTTATTTGCTTACATGACAGATTAGTTATTAATTTTTGTGGGTTCAATTTGCTTATTTGTTTTAATATTATTGATTAGTGATACCATATCACCTTGTCACGTGGTATCACTGTTGTAATAAATATTTTCTTCATAATGGGTAGTTGAAATGGTAATAGGAACGAGCTGCAAATTCAAATGTTCTAAATTTGAATGTTGACAATCTTTTGGAGTCAGACCATGAGAGATTTATCCCAATCTTTAATAAATACTCTAGTCCCCGCGTGAATGATCTATATTTGACTGAAATAAAAAAGATTAATCGAGATACGTATAAACTGGTGTAGAGGTCCAAAATTTTAAATCTTTAGGGGCTTGTTTATAAATTTTTCTACTGTTCTTACAGGTATGCTTACTCTAGCTATAGACAGTCGACTGGAAAGGTTGGATTACTTTCTTATATAATGAATTATTATTTACTTTCTGCCCATATCATACTCTGCGGAGGTGTCCTTGTATTCTTCTAGCGATATTATTTATCTTTGTTTTCAATATCAGGGCGTGTTTGGTTTGCTGGGTAAAGTGAAATAAAATAAGTAGGGTTGAGTAAAATAATCTGGGTTCACATATCCCTTGTTTGGATTCACATTTGCCCATAGAACACTCGTTGGACTTGATTTACTCGGCCCGTAGGAAATCAGCCTTTTATCCTGCTTGACCCAGATCCGTTTACCCCACCTAAACTTGGAATCAGTAAGCCCAACAATCGGATATTAGGTGAGTTTATATAAATGTCCTCCAACAATACAATAGTCTAGGATTTTTTATCCCACTTTCTCTCCACTTCTTCAGGCTGGTCCTCTACCTCAGTGGCGCTCATTGCCGAAGGTATGTCTCTCTCTCTCTACATTTTTTTCTTTTTTTTTTTTTTTGAGCCAGAACTCTCTATACATTTTAATGTAGATATATGCGTACATATATATATATATATTTCTATATAGAAAAAGGGAAATTTTTGTCTGTTTATATGGACGGCTCTTCTAGATTATTCGAGTTCAACCCTTTCTCTTTGTCTCTATCTATCCGTGTCTATACAAATATATATATATACACAAATATGTAAATAAATTGTTAAAAAATAAAAAAAGGTAAATTTTGCCCGAAGATTGGGCTGTGATCTTCGATTTCTCACCCCCCAGGCTACCTCTCTGTTCAGTATGAAGTGGATTTTTTTTTTCTTCCCTCCTCTGGTGATCGATGACTTGTTTATACATATGTATATAAATCAGGACCGAAGACGACTAGTTGCTGCTGCAGGACCGAAGAAGGTTTGCCAGTTGCTAAAGTCAAAAAGGTGTTCATTTTTTCTGATAAAGGCTAAGACAAATTAACTGTATACGAAATTTGTATAAAATTTTTCTTTTTAAGAGAAGTATTGTTGTTTTTACATGTTTTGAAAAAGGTTTGTATATAGTTTTTCCCATACTAGCTTCTTGTAATTTTTTTGGTGATGGGAATTAAAATTTTCTTCTTTTTTTTTTTTTTAAAAAAAAAGGTTAATTAATGTTATGCTTCATGTGAATTTGAGTTGTGAAATATTTTTTCTTATATTCAAGCATTTTTTTCCTATTTTTTTTAATATCTTTGGTAGATGAAATAAACTTGTGAGCGACTTATAAACTTGTATTATAAAATCAACGTGTAATAGTATGTATTTGGTGAATACATAAGCATTTTATATTTTTCACAATATTAAAGTGAAAATCCACGTTGATAAAAAAAAAAAAGTGGTAACCAACAATTCTCAAGCCAAAAAAGAGATAGGATTGAATAGAATTCAAGGGTAAATGATCAATTAATGTCAAAAGTATTATATGTAATAAAAAATTATAATTTGTCTATATTTCAACCACATCATAATGTACTATCAAAAATAGGGATTGGATAAAACAAATTACTTTTATCCCCCTACAAATCCGGTCAATTGAGATTTTATTGGACTGGTTTGGCATTTAAATCCAAGTCATGGGCGCATATACCCCACCTTCAAATTTTTTAAAAAAAATTACTTATATATATTTTAAGTATTTTCTTAATATATTAAATTGTGCCTACCGTCAACTGGTAGAATTCTTTGCAGAGGGTTGCACACATTCAATCATCCATATTCAAAGTTGGTGTCAAGTGGAGTGATGTGGTAGTCTTTGAGTGCACCAGTTATTGTTAGAGACATTTGTCTTGGCTATAAGATTCCCAATTTTTTTATTTATTTTTTATGATATTAGCAGCTGGCAAAGAACATGTTGATCCAGAGGATGGTATTTGTCATGTTGTTAATCTATGAAATGTTATAGTTACCGAGGCTAATATCCGATGTCTATTATTGTGAGAGTTTCGTTTTATAACCACTATAATCAACGTACTTCCATTTATTTTAATTATCCATGCCTTAGTTTGCTAGAGCATAGCCTTCATTATTAATAATACATTTATGTTTAGGTGTTATAGTCGAGTACTTAATGATGGCTCTTTTATGATTGTGGTGTTTAAGACTTCATTGCCCTCTAAATTATGTTCATGTATTTGTGATTCAGTAATGCTATATTGATTAAATTTTGGAACCAAATTAAAAGCTTAAATGACATGACAGCAGATTATTTGAAATTTTTATTGGGGCCCAAATAACAGGATACTAAATAAAGAAATTCAAATTAGCTACCATGTCATTTTGGGCTCTTGATTTGATCAGTGTAACATTATTTTTTTGTAAGTTTTAGGTACTATTAATCTTATAACTCCGTTGAGAAGGGGTAATTTCTATATTTTATTTTTCTTTAGTTGGTGATCGATGAAAATTAGTTTCTTGCAATGGTATATATTTGCAGATAATTGACTTTTGATTAATTTTTTTTTGACACAATTATGAGTAAAAACTAAGTTTATATAGTTTCAAGCATATAAATTTTATGAGTTTTCAGTTCAAACTTATGAGACTTTGATTATTAGAGATGTGTTTTCTCTAAATCTTATTATATTATTTTTGATTGGGAGTTCATTTGCAAAAGTTGGAGAATCCAACATGCTGCTGTGGGAATAGTGCCTCACGTCGATTTTTTGCCATTGAAATCCAAAGAAAGTTAATTAAAATTAGTTCATACACAGCTTCCAAATTAGTGTTTTAGGTCCAAGAGGTATGTATCGTATTGTTAAGTAAAATGTGCAAGTAATACTTTGTTGGGTATGCATGCATGTATGATGAGGATACAATTTAAACATTTAGGGATTCAGTTGAGTCTACACTGTCAACGATCAATGTTTTTTTTCTTTTGTGTTATACGGATAATTATTAGTAATATATATTTTAATACAATCATTAACTTTTTATCTATTTTTTCTCCCAAATTTAGAGAAATTAATTTTGGTGAATTAAAAGAAAAATTTATCTATTCACTTTTCTATCATTTTTATTTTATTTCTTTATTAAATATGATATTTTTTTATTCCTTCAACTTTTCATCCTTTCATATTTTCATCATACTAAACAAAGCATAAAATGGAGTAAATATTGAATGCAACAGAGAATAAAACCTTAAATGGGTAAGGTGAACCCCACTTAGACTTACATAATAGAAGGGTGAAGAGTTATTTGCTTACAGATTAATTATTAATTTTTCTGGGATCGATCTACTTATTTTTTTTAATATTATTGATTGGTGATATCATATTATCTTGTCACGTGGTATCACTGTTGTAATAAATATTTTTTCCATGAGGGGTAGTTGAAGTGGTAATAGGGACGAGGTGTAAATTCAAACGTTTTGAGTTTGAATCGTGGTAACCTCTTGGAGTCAGACCATGAGAGATTTATCTCAATTCTTCATAAATACCCTAGTTTCAACGTGGATAGTCTGTATTTAACTGAAATAGAAGAAATTAATCGAGGTACTAATAAACTAGTCTAGAGATCCAAAATTTTAAATCTTTAGGGGCTTGTTTATAAATTTTTCTACTGTTCTTACAGGTATGCTTACTCTGGCTGTGGACAGTCGACTGGAAAGGTTGGATCACTTTTTTATATAATGAATTATTATTTACTCTCTGCCCATATCATACGAATCTATTACCAATCTATCTCATTTATCAAACTTATTTATCAATCTACAGTCAATTTCAACTTATTTATCAAACTATCGCGGTTTTAAAAGCGAATTTGACAAATCCGACTTCATGGGAAAAGCGGATTTAAAAAATTCGACTTCATTTGAAAAGCGAATTTGACAAATCCGATTTTATAGAGAAAGCGGATTTTGCAAATCCAACTTTATAGGAAAAGTAAACATACTAAATCTGACTTCATTTAGAAAAGCAGACATATCAAATCCATTTCTTAATATTTCATCTAATTTTCTTAATGAGATACCACCCGAAATTCTTGATTTTATATATTTACTCCCTAAAAAATAAATCACTTATTTTTATCATATATTTAATTATTTAATATTTGATTAATTTGTAATTAATATATTTAAAAAAAATTTAATATAGTGGGATCAATTTTTTAAATGCTCGAATTTTATATTTTATCGTGCTTTTAGACATAGGTTATAACTAATAAATTTAGATAGAATCTATTAGTGGATTTTTAATGACTAATAAATGTGAATAATTTATTCACAAAGAATATAGAATTAGAGAGACCAAACGTATTCAATAAATAGTCAAATACTCCTTTGACGATCAACACAATTATACATATAAAGGTTTGCACCTTGGTAAGTTTGCTTTCCATATAAAGGCGGATTTGGTATGTCCGTTTTTCATATAAAGATGGATTTAGTATATCCACTTTTCCTATGAAGTCAGATTTGTCAAATTCGCTTTTCAATTGAAGTCGGATTTGTCAAATTCGCTTCCAAATAAAATTGGATTTGCCAATTCTGCTTTTCCTATGAAGTCGGATTTGCCAAATCCGCTTTTAAAACAGCGATAGTTTGGTAAATAATTTGAAAACGACAGTAAATTGGTAAATAAGTTTGATAAATGAGGTATATTGATAATAGATTCCATATCATACTCTGTGGAGGTCTCCTTGTATTCTTCTAGCGATATTATTTATCTTTGTTTTCAATACCATCAATGGTTAAAAGCGCTCCTAGGAGCCGGGGACCCTGGATTGCTTGCAGTGATCTTCAGTGGACCTCCAAGAGTTCCCAGAAGCAAAGAAAATGCATTGGGCCCATCCTTCTAGAGAGAAGGGGATTTCAAGAACCAGTGGGGGCTAGGAGAAGTGCCTCCATATGAAGGAGCTAAAACAGGGGAGTTCGTCCTCCTTGAGCTCATAGAAGTAGAAGAGCTCAGCGACAGTGGAGAAATCATAGTTGCCTTGTAGGCGCCAGAAGAGAAAGAAGCTAATCAAAACACCCTAACCTCGAGGATAGAGGTGAGAGAGGCACAACCCAAAGTAGGCAAGAATCCACCCAATAGAGGGATGGATAGGGAGTTGAAGGCCCATCTCAAAGGCACCTTCAAAAAAGCAAACCTCCCCCTTGAGAGAGGAAGTTACAGGGCTTGTCTGAACTTGGGACTCCTAGAGACAAGTCTACAGAAAGGAAGAACCGCCTCTTGATCCCCTCCAAGTCAGAGGATGTTACCATTGAGAGAACTAGATAACTGGAATGCCACTTCTAGTTGATCCCAATGAAAGTTTGTTGCTTAAACAAAAAGGAAAGAGGGGTAACCATTAATAATAAGGAGAAATAGAGAATGCAAAGAAAAAGGAACTCAAAAACCCCAATAAGGGTAGGCAAGAAAGAATCCTAAAGCTTGAAGATAATCAAGCAGGCCCTAGCCTCGTATGCAATAGAAATTCTGAAGTTTAAGGGACTAGAAATATGGGAAGACAAAAGGACGCCCCCACCTTTTGCGTTCCCATAATCATTACAATGGTTACATTTTTAGAAAGTAGTTGGGCAAGCACTACAATAAGAAAGTCGGTATTCAGCTCCGTTAGATTAGCCAAATCTTCCAGCTCGACTAGGTTTAGGAAGACCTCAGATCATTAGCATGGTAGCTTTATACGAAGTGAAAGATCAAGGTAAAAGACCTCCTTTTCATCCTAAGCAAAACTCGACTACACAGTCTTCCCTTGGCTCATAAGCGAGATTTTTCAGGTCACACCTCTTGTGCTCCTTAGAGACTTCTCAAATTTCTTTGGGCTGGAAACAGCTCGTTTGGCTACATGGACCTTCTGGTACACCTTCTGGTCAGTTTGACCTCAGCATCAAGTAGCTTACTCTCTTTGCTAAATCCAGCAAACCTCTTGTCACTATGAGGAAGGCTAGTTCCACCGTCCAATGCTCTCTTGAGGGCACCAAACAACAAGAACGAACCCTCTAAGGGTAAAACTTCAACAACTCATCAGTTCCTTAAAGGTTCTTGACAAATCTACTTCAAGAAGAACTAAGTCCTCCTCGAAGTATGGGGGCAAGAGGGCAGTACGACATAGCAACATAGCAAAAGCACAAAAAGAAAACAAAACAAGGTGCAACAATGATGCAACATTTAGAAAAAAAATCCAATAAGCAAAATATATTCACATTCTGCAAAGTGCAACTATTCAGCTTACATTAAAAAAAAAAAAGAGAGAGAACCTAGGTATTTACATTAGGAGAAGAAGAAGTGTCAAGTAGGTCTACAGCCGGAGCATTTGAAGATTCAAGAACAGGTAAAGGAGGAGAGACCTCAGGTAGGGAAGGAGCAGGAACCTCAATTTCATAAAGAGGTAAAGATAACTCAGTAGCCTAAATAATGGGGTCAACAGGATCATTATTAGAAGGAGGAACATCGGTAGAATCACCAGCAGGGACAGGGGGCAGTCCAACGACTCCAGAGGTAAGAACAAGAGCAAGAGCTGCAGAAAGAGCTGGAGTAAGGGGAATCTCACTTTCTTTAGGAGCGAGCTTAGAAACTGAGGGGACTGAAGTCCCGGATTCATCTTCAGCACCGGGTAACTCTTCCTCATTAGATGAGGGCTCAAAGTCATCAAAATCCAAGTCCAAGAACTTGTGCATGGATTGACGTTGAAAGGTCAGATACCCAACAACAAACTTAGTAGTGACATCATCTTCCAGCTTAGCAACTAAAACATCCTTCTTCTGGGCAACAGCCCTCTCTGCCTTAAGCTCGCTCTGAAGGACGTCGCTTGTCTCTGCCAGAACATCATATTCCCTTTTCACACTCCTATAAGTGCCTAAAGCCTTAGAGGCATCTATGCTAGCTTTCACCCATTTGTCAGTTTTCAGCCGGAGATCCTCCCTGATCTTCCCAAGTTCTTCTTTACTTCTCTCTTTCTCGGCTTCCGGGGCCTTAATAGTGGAAGTCTGTCTCTCTACCTGTNTCTGGGCAACATCCCTCTCTGCCTTAAGCTCGCTCTGAAGGACGTCGCTTGTCTCTGCCAGAACATCATATTCCCTTTTCACACTCCTATAAGTGCCTAAAGCCTTAGAGGCATCTATGCCTGCAAGTCCTAGACCTAGGCTTTGAGGTCATCGTGGGCAAAGGATAGCTTAGCGGCTTTGAGCTCAAACGCCTTAGAGGCGCTGGCAGAGCCTTCAAAAGTCTAGATCCACTTTAGCAAGCCACTAACGCGGATGGCCAGCTAGGAGCAAACACCAAAAAAAAAAAAATGAGAGTTAGCACAAAGGAATGACACAAGACAAAGATAGGATTTGACGAACTAGAAGCTTACCGAAGTACAGCCAAACAGAGTAGTAGAAATGGAAGATCCAAGGGGCATGGACGCAGCTTTTTGGATGTCAAACTCTGGGATAATGGAGGCAATGACCTCCACTGCACGCTTCACGTTGTTCATAAAAGAGCCCTAGCCCTCGATCTTGGGATGCTTCTTTCTATCAGTTGCAAGATCCTTGAGGAGGAGAAGCTAGAAAGACTCCTCAACTGGCTCAAGAGGAGTAGAACCAGATAAAATACGGGTGATGGTCTCCAGGGCTCTCTCGAATTCTATTGGGGAGGGAGAGGTCAAGAACACACCTTGCTTAGTAACCCCCCCAGATGGAGAAGGCACGACCCCTCGAGGGATGGAGGCCTGCATGACCATTGTGGAGCTCAAAGGTGGAACAAAGGCTGCCTGGAAAAAGGAGGAGAGACAAGGGCACCTCGGTACCTTGGTTGAGGGGAGGCACCATTGCCTGATCCGACCTCAACCTAGTGCTTGCCCCCACTCTTGGCTTTCCTCATTTCAGTAATCTTAGCCTTATAATCCTTGAAAGATAGCTTCATTGATGTAGAAACTACAGACCTAAGGCAAACAAGTTGGAAAAAAAGAGGGGAGAAATGGGATAAAATTTGAAGGCAAAAGAGAAAAGTATTACCTGCCACCTCCTCCACACCAGCTACAGAAAGGGGAATAGAGGTCTCAATCATCACCGTGGGAGGACTAAAACCTAGCCTGATGAGCTCGGAATGATTGATCAAGCTAGAATATTTCTTTGGGCTCCAATCTCTAAACCCAGTCAAAGCAAGCCTATCCTCAGCTTCCAGCTCAGGGCAAATCCCTAAAACAACCAGAAAAAACAAGGTTAGCGTGAGAAGCAATAAGAGGAGGCGGGGAAAGTCTACTCAAAACAAGAACTCACCCAAGTTATCAAGACCTGCCCAGGAACGTGGGATAGGTAGAGTATCAGTAGCATTATTTGGGTTGAATTCCCACGCCTTCTTAGACATAAAAAAGAACTGTTTCTTCCAGTTCTTATGAGAGCTAGGCAGGTCAGTAATAAGTGCTAGGGTATTTACCTGCTTGGAAATATATAGAAAGCCATCAGGCTGGAACTTGACATTGAAAAATTTCATGAGTAAAGGAACAGAGGGGGTCCCGATTTCTTTTTTCTTGAAAATAACGAGAAGACCAACCAAGACACCCCAAAAGTTAGGAAAAGTTTGAGCAGGGCATACGTNACTTGACATTGAAAAATTTCATGAGTAAAGGAACAGAGGGGGTCCCGATTTCTTTTCTCTTGAAAATAACGAGAAGACCAACCAAGACACCCCAAAAGTTAGGAAAAGTTTGAGCAGGGCATACGTTGAAGTGTTGGAGAACAGACTTGATAAAAAGATGAATAGGAAACCTGAACCCGTTCTCAAGAGAAGCTATGAAGAAACAGATCTTATCGGGGACCTCAGAATCATTACCTAATGTCAGTGGAGGGAATCCAGTAGCGCATACTCTCGGGAAACCCAAACCTAGCAGAAAGGACTATCATAAGGGAAGAGGTGACCTCACTAGGACCAATAAGGTCGGAAGAATAAGAAGCAGGCCCAGAGTCCTCAATAGTACCTGAGCCCATTTTGGCCTTCCATTTTCGAGATCATTTAGGATTGGAAGAAGACCCTGGGGAAACCTGAGGAACCTCAGTCATCTCTATAGCCTCAACTCCAGGAAAATTATCTATCTCTTCACCAACCTCTCCTAGTTCATCCTCCTCTGTCTCTGGAGATCTGTCCCCTATGAGGGAAACTGACGAGGCTGTAGCCTCAGAGGAGACAAACATTATGGGACAAGAGAAAGGAAGTCTGAAGGAGCGATAAAGGGGATGAACGTTAGCAATAGACTCCCTAAAAGTATAGGGATCGAGATAGCAGCGACCAACGAGAAAGACCCTGGCAATGGAGAAAGGATCCTGAAAAAGGGGTAAATGAGAGAAGGAATAACCTCAATTCCTAAAGAAACAGAAACGGAAGGTCCAAAAATGCAGCAACCACCTCGGGTTCGAGGGATCCAGAACGAAGAAATGAAGAAAAGCCAAGGAGCGTAGCTAATCAAGGACGTACAACAGATCAAAGCTCAGGGCAAAATCAGAGAACAAGCCTCGCGAAGCCTTTGAACCAAATCAGGGGAAATCAATTTTTTGTGAAACCCTAAGAACGCCAACAGATTTGGGAAGCCAAAATCACAAGGAAGGAAGAAGGAAAAGCCTAGAGAGAGGAGTCAAGGAGACCAGTAAGGCGGTTTCCACCTTCTCATAAATATTTAAAGCTTATTGTACGTGGGTCATCTGAAGACGAGATGTGTGCAAAAAACGAGGAAGAAATGATTGTTCGTAACTGTCAAAAAGGACCTTTTCATGCGCAAAACGAGGTCGACTGTGTAGAGACTCAACTCAACTCAATTGCAGCTCAGCCCTTACTCAAGCCCACTTTGACCAAGGACTAGAGGGTAACTGATGAAACCTAGAAGAAATTCTAAGTATGAGCTCGGGCATGGAGGTCAGATAGGGAGCTTAGCCAAGAGGTTCTAAGCTCGACAATCTAGATCTAGGACTCCCTCGACCAACACTCCGGAGAGAACGCGTGGAAAACAACTGGCAATCACGAGGCCTCCCCCCAATGGTAACAAGCTTCAATTTAGGCACAAAATCCTTGAACCACCACAACCGTCGCCTGGAATCAAGCAAGACACCACGGAAAAGAGATGAAGATCTCCCCACAGATCCTCTCGAATTAGGAATTGAACTATAAATATTGTATAGTGCCTCCATTATGAGGCAAGCCATTCAGATTGTTTCAGAAACACTGTAAAATCATTTCAAAGTCATTAATATAGACCCTAGGAGAAAGAGACTCCAATAAATAGTGAATTAGCCAAACTCCCGAGTTGGTGAATTACTGTATTTTTACTGTGCAAATCGTCCATACCCTATAAGAATCTTATCATAATCTTCACGAGCCTAGTAGCTCAGACGAGACCTTATTCACATATACCACATTCTGCTCACCCACGTTTCATACACTATATCGAAAATTTTATCAAATTACGTATTTTGAAAAAAATTTAAATAATGTAGTCAAAAAAAATGAAGGATAGAAAAATTATTATTTAACATAATAAGATCAATTTTTTGGAGGCTCAAATTTTCCGTTTTATTGTGTCTTCAAACATGAGTTATAATTAGTATATATATATTTTGGATAAGAATAGTCAACAAATAGTAGCGCATCAAAGAGGCTTAAAAATTGAAGTATTTAATTAAATATTCCAAGGTAACAACAATAGAACAAAAGCAATTCTATAATATAAAACATGACGGTTTCAACAAGCTCATCCTACGGTCTTAAATGCATTCATTTAACGGTCAAGAAATTACTCTTTTTTTCCCTTAATATCCCCCCCAACCAGTCAACAATTACGGTTGATTTTGGACACATCATATGATCTTAAATTCATTCGGTCAAGAAATTACANATATCCCCCCCAACCAGTCAACAATTACGGTTGATTTTGGACACATCATATGATCTCAAATTCATTCGGTCAAGAAATTACAATTTTTCCTTAATTTTTCCCCCCAATCGGTCAAAAATTACGGTTGATCTTGGAACACAGGATTTTTTTTAACATAATAATTAAATGAGTCAAATTTATCATTAATATCATCTGTGTAGTGTAACATTTTAAATTTTTATAACACACAATACTAACATTTTGATAAAAAAAAAACTTATCAATTTAACAAATAAGAAAAATCAAGGACACTACTTAACACATTTATATTGAATATAATTAATTTTAATTTTATTTATTTAATTAATTATCTCAAACTAACATGTCTTACACATATCTTGAATCAAAAGTTCAAGACTAATTTGTTTTATCTCTTAAGAAAATCTAACGCTAATATATTCTTATAAATTAATAATCTTGTCATAACTTGTACTAATTAAAAAAATAATATTTTATAAATGATAATTGTAGAACTTTTTTTTGATAGAACATATTTGGCGATATGCTTTTTGATTAATTAAACTTTTAATTTGTATTAGATTTGCCTCGATTTTGATAACTTGTATATAAATTAATGTTCGATTTTGATTACATGTGTATAAATTAATTTTTTTTAAGTCAATTCTATCATATTTCGTGGATTTATCTATAATATAAAACAAGAAACACTTCAATAAGTTCATCTGACGGTCTCAAATAAACTCATCCAACGACCATCAACATTACTCTGAAACTATTCAAATTGAATTTTATCTTTCTCTTTCCACCCTTCACTCTCTCTCTCTGTGGCAGTGGCGGATAGAGGAGGAGGTCCAGCACTACCTTGAATTTTATTTTTTTTAATTATATATGTTTTATACATTTTTTTTGGATATTCTTAATTAAGTCGAATAAGTTGGGTACTAGAACCAAAAAAAAAAAAGTCTCTTAAAATGAGAAAACTAAAATTGATTCCTTAGAGTATTTGTATGACTTGTTGAAACTTCATTTGGTTCAAAAATTATGGAATATATAGTTAAAAATGAGCAAAATATAAAATTTATAAGAAGATTAAATATTATAAAATATTACTTTTATTTGTGTCAAATCTATAATATTATCAATATGTGTGTGTTCGATAGTTATTATTTGAATTTTTTTCTTTAATGATAATAATAAATTTATCTGTATTATAGATTATAGATTTTGTTTTGAATTTATTTGTTTTAATACATCTTAAATTTTTTAAAGCTATTTTAATAAACTTTTGATTTCTATTATATGTAGTGTAAATCTTCTTATATAATAAAGTAACTTACAATTCAAATCCTAAAAGATAAACAAATAATTTTTGTTATTCGCAGTTGAGATTGTTTTAAATTATACTTTAAAGTTAATCCAACGGCTAATATTAAAATTCCAAATTTAATAGGAAAAAATAGGGTTCTAAGGGTATGTTTGGAGTAATTTTTTAAAAGTACTTTTAGGAATTATTTCTCATAAATACTTTTAAAAAAAAATATTGTTTTGAATCGCTTCACCACCACCACCATCGCCATCATCACCACCGCCGTCGCCACCCCCACCCCCCACCACTGCCATCACCATCCCCGCCACCACCACTGTTGTTGCCACCACCACCACCGTTGTCGCCGCCACCACTACCACCACCACCATCATCATCGCCACCACCACCACCACCACAACTATTATTGTCTCCTGCCACCACCATTATCTCCCACTATCTATCACCTCTACTATAAATCGATATTTAAATTTTTTTTATCTCTTTTCTATGTTTGCTATTTAATTTTGGATATGAATACAAATATATTTATTATTTATTATTTTTTATTACTCTGTGCCTTCAGGTACAGGCAATAATTAGTTTATCTATATTATAAATGTTATGTTTGATGATATTTTAGGTAAATTTATCTATTTTAATAAAACTTTAAGTTTTATTATACATAACATGAATTTATCTGTATTCAATGTTGACATTTATGATTCTTTTGTTTTGAATTTATCTGTTTTATTATAAACCTTTAATTTTTATTATACGTAGCATGAATTTATATATATTATAAACATTATTTTTGATATATTTTAGGTAAATCTATCTGTTCTAATAAAACTTTTACTTCCACTATACCAAACATTAATTTATTTGTATTATAAATATTTATATTCATGATTATTTTGTTTTCTATTTATTTACTTTAATACAATTTTTATTTTTATTATGCGTAACATGAATTTATCTGTATTATAAACGTTATTTTTTATGACAGCTGAATCCACGAGCTGAATTTGGCCTACCTTGTAATTAATTTAGGTTTACTTAATTAATTAGGTCTGACCTAATAAAATCTGGGCTCATCAGAACCAACTGTTACTGCCTCAAATCCATACGAATCCTCAAGTGATAAATCACTATATCGGTTGAGAGTGAGAGTAATTAGGAGAGAGGTGGAGCAAATCTGCTAAAATGTTGTTAAGACCTTGACGGAGAAAATCTGATAAATGGCTAAAAAGCAAGTCACCTAAAAGTTAAAAATTTACACCAAAAAAGTGATAATATCCTGAAAGTTGGTAAGTCATTTTTTTAACATGATGACAAACTCGTTTATTTTGTTTTTTTCCATGCGTGGCAACGTAGTATCAAAATTAGACGACATAAAAGAATATATAGTTCTTCAAGTGCTCATCTCCCCCTCTCTCTCTCTCTCACACACACACAACTAAACAAGAAAATTGGTCCCAACCTCTTCAGATTCTCCTGTCTCTTCATGACCATGATCATTGTCTCCATCTTAAGCAACATTCCTATGCTTCAGTGTCAAGAAAATGGGCAATATGCAACCTGTGGCAACTCATTTCAGTGCGGAAACATCCGAAACATCGGCTATCCTTTCTCGGGGCAGAACCGGCCATCGTTCTGTGGCCACCCAGGTTTCCAGCTGAACTGCCAAGGTTCTGCCCTGCTCATCACAATTCAGTCAATGGATTACCGAGTCTTGGCAATCGATAACCGAACACAGACTCTCACAGTTGCAAGACACGATATGTGGAACAATATCTGTCCAATCTTTTTCTATAACACCACTATTGATTTCCCCATCTTCAACAATGCTTCCAATCAACAGAACGTGACGCTTCACTATGGCTGCATTGGTTTAAATCCAGTATCACCGCTTCCAAATCAGTTTTATTGCTCTGTAATTGGAGGTTATGGCCCCAATTATTTGATGGTGGGAGATTCTAGGTCCAACATGACCAACAACACAACTCAACCTTGGTGACATGCGATGACAGACTCTTTGTTGCGGTTAATCAAACCTCAGCTCAGGCTTTAGCCAACACTTGGGCTTCCATTAATGATCTAAGAGCAGCTCTTGAAGGTGGTTTTCAATTGCACAGGGCTGCAAATGATAAGTACTGTAACCAATGCATCAAATCGGGTGGGCAATGCGTGATGATGCACAAATCGACTTTGCGCAAGATCAACAGTCGGGAATGTATAAAGGTACAATTAATGAGCAGTAAATAGGCAATCAATGATAGAACAATAAATAAATAAATAACACAGAGATTTATAGTGGATCGGTCTGAGTAACCTACTCCACTATCGGGAACGGCAGCAGTGGCTGGGTCTTTTATTAATGAATGAATTCGCTGGAGAGAGTATTCTCCAAGAGTATTACAAGTCTTAAAGGGAGAGGGAGAGAGAGAGAGAAGCAATGTGTGCAGAAAAATGTAGTATGTGTAAGGATCTCAAAGTGATGATGGCTTACCCTTTATGTGCAGAGGACTTTCATTATATAGGTTTACCAAGGCGGTGAAGCGGTGACGTGAGAAAGAGGGTTTCTACTATTTTGGTAAGTACAATTTTAGTAAGATTGGATCTACGTATCCCGATATTCTCTTTCTCGTGCTCTTATTCTGTTGGAAGAGGATCCTGAACTGGACTTGAGTTGGTAGGTGCTGGACTTGCATTGAGTCAAGAGGACGTAGGAGGACAAGAGGGCGACCTTGAGTGGCGCCTGGCTTGGGTGAACCCTTGGGCGCCCCAAGTGCTTGGGCGTTGGCTCTTGGTACTTTGGGTGCTGACCTCTTGGACGTCCGCCTATTGACTTGGGTTCCACCTGACTCTTTGTTGATTTACGAGCGGCTCACATGATTTGGACTCCTGGGTTGATCCAGTTTTGGTTGGAATTTTCTTTAAGCTTTCTTGATTTAATTAGATTGGGCTTAGCCCAGTCAAATTCGGGCTCATCAATGCAACTCCAATTCCACTTCCAATTCCGCAACCTTTGCTTGCTACTGCACTGATCGACCTTATCCACTCGAATTTGTTCATAATGGAACTGGAAATGGTATGTGCCCCTCATCTTCTTGGTCTTGTTTATGTGAAACAGTAGATGTATTTACGTACTACATTACCAGTATCAAATGTGAGTTCTGAATCTGACCAACTGTTTTACATGGCAGCCTAATCTTGTTCAATTTTATCTTTGAATGGAATTTGACCCGCAAAAAGTAGGATGGGGTTGCAAAAATCAATTCCTCTTTAAACTTTTTCCTAGTGATATGGTATTGTACAGCCATACTCCTCCTGAACCATTATAATAAGTTCTCATGTTTTAGGTGATATTATCTCTTGCTCATCAACAAGCTTCAAAAATTTTATGTTTTTCCTCGCAGTACCACTACCATACACAAGGCGGCCCAAGAGGCCCACTTATTCCACTGATAGTTCCCTTAGGTACAGCTAATTCTTTTAATTTCTAGCCCAGTATTTGTTTGTAAGACACCTCTGCAAGGAGGTAAGGTTTCTGCTTGTCCTGAAGTTTAAGTTTTACGGCTTCTGAATCACATGAACTCCTCCAACCTTATATGCAGGCTTCTTAGTCGTTGCAGCTGGATTTACAATCCTCCTAGTTCTCACAAGCTACTCCTGTAGACAACGGTTCTTATCAGTTGTGGCAATTGTTTTTTTAGCAATGCTACATGAACTTAAAAAGTAGATTTAAAAATTAGATTTGATAATTACAATCATTAATTTTACTGTGGATCCCAGTATTTATTGAGACCCACTACCTATTCAATGGTTGAGATATCAAGTCTAATTTTTAAGTTCAATTAGCATTACTCTTTTCTTCTACAACAATGGAAGAATGAACGACGAAAATATAGATGCATTTATGGAAAATTGCGGGTCTCTTGCTCCAAAACGGTATAGCTATTCAGATATCAGGAAAATGACCAACTCATTGAGGGATAAACTTGGGCAAGGAGGATTTCGTACTGTGTCCAAGGGAAAGCTATCAGATGGTCGGCTGGTTGCAGTGAAAGTCTTGAGTGAGACCAAGGACAATGTAGAAGAGTTCATTAACGAAGTCAGCATTAGCAGGACTTCCCATGTCAATTTAGTCACACTTTTGGGTTTCTGTTACCAGAGGAATAGAAGAGCTCTGACCTATGAATTCATGGCAAATGGATCTTTAGATAAGTTCATATACAATGGTGAATCTCAGAATACTACTGCCTCTCGCTTGGAGTGGAAAACATTGTTCCAAATTGCAGTTGACATTGCTAGAGGTTTAGAGTATCTACATCGAGGATGTAATACGAGGATTGTTCATTTTGACATAAAACCTCGCAACATTCTACTGGATGAAGACTTCTGCCCGAAAATCACTGATTTCAGCGTTGCAAAATTATTCCAAAGGAAAGAGTGTTGTATCGATGTTGCGTGCTAGAGGGACTCCTGGATGTATTGCCCCATAAGTGTTTTGTCGTAACTTTGGAGGGGTTTCTTACAAATCTGATGTCTATAGCTATGGAATGATGGTTCTTGAAAAGGCTCGAGCAAGCAAGAATCTTGAATCTTATTTTCCAGACCGGATTTACACGCACCTTGAACGTGGTGAGGATCTAGGAATTGAAGGAGTGACTACTGAAGAGGAAGAAGAAACAGCAAGGAAAATGGTTTTAGTGAATTTGTGGTGCATTCAGACCAATCCAGCAGACAGGCCTTCAATGAGTAGTGTGATAGAAATGTTGGAAGGAAGCCTTCAATCTTTGCAAATTCCCCCTAAGCCTGTCCTATTTTCTCCCGCCACAAGGTCATTCCTAGACTCTTCAACCACGTTATCATCAAATTGGGAGCAAAGTAATTAAAGATGTTCATGCAGGTAGACAAGAATATGAATGACCTCATTGGTAGTCATTTTTCTCTGTATTTTCTCCATATGAACGTTAGCCTATCTCTGTAATTTACAGTGTCAACTTGAAGCAAGAGAAAAAATAGATTATTTTTCCCTTTAAACTTACAAGGCGCCGAGAATTTGTAGTTCAAAACAGGGTGCTAAAAAGCTTTTAACAAATTAATGGTCCATGTCAATTTGTTTCAATATTGTCGAGATGTAATGCTCATTGTCAACTGTAAATATGATATCTTTAGGACATTGAATGAGTTCAGCTGAGAAGGGATGGCAGTTAATTTATTCATTTCACCAATAGAGTTTAATAACACAAAGGAGAAAAAACAAAAGAAAGAAGAATTTTTACTAACGTTCTTTGTCCCCATAATTACCTACTGATGAAACAGGGTGCTCTATATTGGATAACGAAGTTATTCATTGTAATTTACACTTGGAGAAGTTTAGAACAAAGTTAGTATGACTTCATTCGCTTTACCGCTTCTTCCTTGAAAAAAGTCATTTGATATTGGGTCGAGGTTGAAACCATCCTCCAGGCTCTTATGTCAGTCCTAATGTGCCTATCTATAATAAATACAACACACCCATTTGGCAAGGTTTCTCTTGTAACTCGTAAGGAAAGTTGATGGTTCAACTTCAAAATGAGTCAGAATGTCAGATATAGAGAAACAGAAACTAATGTGCAGCGACCTGGAAGTTCATACCTTTTTTCTCTAAACATAGAGTTGCAACATATACAGATGGTTGGACAACTTAACTCTTAATAATGTTTTACTTTTCAACCAGAATAAATCATCTGAAAGCCGTATTGAATCACGTTTGATAGTCTGCTTGAGAAACCTCAGAAGCCAAACAGCCTGAAAATTCACGGATGGGCACGGACCATGTTGAAAAGGTAATCTTGTTTGGACTTAATTTTTTGCAGGCTTCTTTGTTTGATCACCCTATTTAGATTTGATAAATTACATCTGAAACTTTTTCTTGTCACAATTTTGATCACTGGCTTTTGTCATTATTTTTTATTGTATGGCTGTTACTTGTCGCTGTTTATTTATCATTGTAATTTTTGCATGTATAATCCTAATTTGAAAAAATTTTACAATTAAGAAAATTTAAATTTTGAATTTGAACACGTGAATATAGAGAAAAAAAGAATCTAAATTGAAAATAAAAAATTACAATTAACGAGTTTTGAGTTTTGAATTTGAAAATGCATATATACATATATATATATATATGTATATATATATATATATAGAGAGAGAGAGAGAGAGAGAGAGTTCTAATATAAAAAAATTATAAAATTTAAGAATTTTAGTTTTCAAAGTAATCGAATTTTTTATTTGATTTTTTCAATAGTAACTGTGATGATGTTAAGAGTATTTCGGTCCTTATGCTCCGGCGTGTGTTTTTTGCCAAAAAAATTTTGAGTTTGTACTTAAAGCCTAATAAATTATAAAACATATACCTTGTTCCCAAAAATCCAAAGAAGAATGAGAAGGTTTGGATTTACATAGTTGGGCCTACAAGGTATACTAATATTTTTCTTAATTTTCCTGGTGACGTGGCCGAAATATGACTGACACTTAAAGTAATCCAAGTATTTTTCACCTCTAGTCAACAATAATACACCGCCCGAAGATTGAGGAAGACCTCCTTAGGAAATTTTCGAAGTTTGCATTGACTTGACAAAGTTGGAAATATAGGATCAAAATTTCACGACATTTAATGCTTACTTTGGAAATATAGGATCAATTGACGACATTTAATGCTTACTTTGAATTTTGGGTTACAAGTAATTTTCGCCTTTCAATTATGTTTGTTTTTGACGGCGTAAACTTCGTTATATCAATTTTATTAATTTAATTTTTAAAATATGTAGTTCGTGTTTAAATTATTCCTATACAAATGATCCATTTAATTTTCATATATCGATTGAAATAATAACACGTGGTAATTTGTGCATAAACTATTTAAACACAAATTAAATTCTTTAGTGATTAAATTAACAATGTTAATATATTGAAAATTAAACTGACAAAATAAATATTATTTCAGGGATCAAAAATTAGGGGGGTTAACTCGTGTGACTTATATGTCGTGTCATTTTTATTCGTGTCTTATTCATGTCAAGACTCACTAATAAAAAAAATATATTTCGTGTGTTCTGAGTGTAAAATATTAGTTTAAACTATTTATTATATGTATTTAATAATCGTGTTAATTTTACACTACCATCGTTGTTGCCCCATCACTATCACTATAACCACCACCATCATTGTCCCATCATCGCCTCTACCATTATTACCCCCCACGACTATCATCATTACCACCACCACCACCATCACTATCACCGTCACCACCCCACCACCACCTTTACCACAACCACCACTCATCATCGATTACTACCACCGTCGTCCACCATTACTACCCACCACCCACCACCATCGTCATCCAATTCTTATATTTATTACATTTACCACCATCATCCCACTACCATCGTCGTCCACCATCAACACCCATCACAACTATCCACCACCAACCGTTGTCACCCACCACCACTGCCAACCACTGTCACCCCACTCCCACCACCCGTCATCGTCCACAACCACCGTCACCCACTGCCACCCCACCCCCACCACACCTACCATTTATCACTGCAATTCAAACATCTATCACACTGTCCCCTAAAAGCATTCGTCGTTGTCAACCACCACTATCGTCACCATCTACCACCACGACCCCCTACTGTCACCTTCACCGTTGTCGCCCCACCATCACCACTGTTATCCATCATCACTATTGCCCACCACCACCACTACTGTTGTCACCCATGACTACCACTACTATAATCATCACTCAAAACTCACCACTACATCACCATTGTCATCTATGATTGTGACCACCATCAAGGTTGTCACTCATGGTTGCCGCCACCACCACAGTCATTGTCACTCATCACAGTTGCCACCGTCTTCTACCACCACCATCACTAACACTACCACCGCTCATCCCTACTACAACCGGTATTTAAATTTATTTTTCTTTCTTTTATATTTTTGATTTAATTTTGGATGTGAGTAAAAATATATTTATTGTTAACTATTTTTTTACTATTCTTAATCTTCAGATATAGACAATAATTAGTATACTAATATTTTTTTTTATTTTTCTGGTGACGTCATCCCAATATGACTGTCCAAAGTATTTTTCACGTCTAGTCATAAAAACTGTCACTTCCAAGTGGCTTAAAAATCAACGGTGACAATAGAAAAAGCAATCCAATAAAAGAAATAAAATTTATATTATTTAAATTTAATTTAGAGACATAATCTCAAAACCTAATCAAATTGATACTATATTACTTTTAATAATATAACTCACAATTAATTTAACCCTCATTATTACTCAACGGATAATATTACAGAAATCTTATCTAGTGATCTTATCATTTTTTGTCATTAAATTGATAGTGAACTTTCTTATTAATTGAGACTAGTTATTAATTTAACTACTATGATTCATTATGTCATCAAATAAAATTATTAAATTAAATATAAAAAATATTTTGAAGTAGGATATTCTTCATCCAGCCGCTAGCAACAGTGAGGATTTGATTCCCATTATTAGCGATATGACAAAAAAAAAAAAAATTGATTCAACAAAATATATATTACCTGTATTAAGATTTAAAAATTTTTGCCAATGTTTGGAGAGAGCACTTACAATAAGACACCGACCGAAGACTGAGGAAGACGTCCTTGGGGGTTTGCATTGATTGACACTTAAAGTTGGTTGAATACAAAGCTTCGCTGGGCTTTCCTCGCATGGAAATACAGGATCAAAATTTGACAACATTTAATGCTTACTTTGAATTTTGTGTTAAAAGTAATTTTGGTCTTTGAAATATGTTTTGTTAATTTTTTTTTTTTTGACACACACTTAATACAACCTCTTAAAAAGAGGAAGTGCCAAGTGTACTAATTTTATTAATTTAGTTTTTAAAATATATAATTCGTGTTTCAATTATTCCTATACTAATGATCCATTTAATTTTTAACGAAAATAATTACGTGTTGATTATGTGATATCAATTGAAATAAGGGACCCAAAATTAAGGCTGTCAATTTGTGTACCTCACATGTCGTATTATTGTTATTTGTGTCTTGTTTATGTCGNACCCAAAATTAAGGCTGTCAATTTGTGTACCTCACATGTCGTATTATTGTTATTTGTGTCTTGAGACTCACGAATAAAAAATCTATTTCGTATATGTTTAGTATCAAACATTTGTTTAAATTATGTATTATATGTATTTAATAATCATGTTAATTTTATATAAACCCTTAAATTTTATATATTCAACCCAAAATGAAATTGGATTGCACCAAAGGTAGATATCTAAACTCTTCTCTCTCCCTCTCTCAAAACTTAAGAAGAAAATGGATCCCAATCTCTTCAGACCCTCCTGTGTCTTCATGAACATGTTGATAATCTCCATCTTAAGCCACGTCCCCATGTTTCTATGTCAAGATAATGAGCAATATGCAGCTTGTGGTAACTTGTTTCACTGCGCAAACATTTCGAGCATTGGTTATCCTTTCTCCGGACAGGACCGGCCGGCGTACTGCGGCCATTCAGGTTTCCGGCTCAGTTGCATCGGTAACACCCCTCTGATCACAATCCAGTCGGAAGAATACCGAGTCCTTGAAATCGATAACGGGACACAGACTCTCAAAGTTGCTAGAGAGGATTTGTTGAACAATCTCTGTCCCACTATTCTCTATAACACCACCATCGATTTCAACCTTTTCAGCTATGCTTCCAATCTACAGAACTTGACCCTTAACTATACCTGCACCGGAACTCAGGCTGAACACCAGTTTGATTGCACTGGAAACGACGGTACCACCACTATCAACTATTTCAGCACAGCAGATACAAACTTAAGCGTGGTGACATGCGATGACAGCGTACTTGTTCCTATTAGTCAAACCTCGGCTCAGGTTTTAGCAAGCCCAAAGGCTTCAGTGAATGATCTAAGAGCAGTCATTGGTCGTGGTTTTCAGTTGGAGTGGTCAGCAAAAGATTTGTCTTGTGAGCAATGCATCCAATCGGGTGGGCGATGCGGGTCAGCCAATTCGAGTTCCACATCCTTTGCTTGCTATTGCACAGATCGACCTTATGAACTTACCTGTAACAAAACTCAAATCGGCACCGGTAACGGTATGTGCCATTCATCTTCTTATCCTTATTTAGTTCAAATTTGTCACGGTTTCAAGTCAATTAAATATTGAGATTAGATGCGAGAGTACTGGCCGGGTCCAAACGCTGCAACTCAAAAAGGGGCATTTTATTTTTAAAAGTAATAATTTTTTAAAATTTATTTTTTCGTTTTTTGAGATGCTCACTGCACAAGCTTAAAATGATAACGCTAATAGAGAATTGTAGACTTTGAGAATTTTATGGTGTATAAAAATAACATATAAACAAAAAAAGACAGACGGTCAAAAACAAAGTAGATCATGACCACAAAAGCTCTTCATTCCATTAATATGCACCCACCATGAACAGAGCTTTGATTCCACTCAAATTGCCCTCAAATTTTGTCGAAATTCCAAGTAGAATTGTACACTAATTCGGATTCAACCAAGGCCGTGAACAAAGTGGATCTATTTACATTCGTACGTGGATCGTCGCATTGTCCTGCTATTGTTGTTTGTTAAGACTGCTGTTATTATGCTATTTGTTTGGTCTCGATTTAATTAATTGTGTATTTTTGTGAAGAAGACGACGGTGTACTAGTATAATTTTTTTTTATGTTATTATTTACGTTTTGTTATGCTTGTGCATTTTACTGTCTTTTTTTATGTTACTATTTTTTTGATAAGTATGTTACCGTTAATATTGAATGTTACTATTTTTTTGAAAATGTTAATATTCAATGTTACTATATTTTGTTGAGTATGTTACTATTATTTTTTTTATCAAATATTAATATACAATGTTACTATTTTTTATTTTTGAATGTTATTATGCTTTTGTGTTTAAATGGTACTATTTTTTGTGTTTAAATTATACTATTTTTTAAATTTGAATGTTACTATTTTTTGTTTTTAATGTTAATATTAAATATTATTATTTTTCTGAAATATCAATATTCAATGTTACTACTGTTATTTTTTCAAATATTAATATACAATATTACTATTTTTTATTTTTGAATGATACTATTTTTTATGTTTAAATGGTATTATTTTTTGTATTTAAATGATACATTTTTTTTTGTATTTAAATGTTGCTATTTTTTATTTTTAACGTTACCACACACACACAAAAAAGATATAGTCCTAACATATATATGGTTGTAGATAGATACGAGAGAAATTTTTTTTTAATGTTAATCAAACTCTTAAAATTTAGAAGTNAGCTTAAAATGATAACGCTAATAGAGAATTGTAGACTTTGAGAATTTTATGGTGTATAAAAATAACATATAAACAAAAAAAGACAGACGGTCAAAAACAAAGTAGATCATGACCACAAAAGCTCTTCATTCCATTAATATGCACCCACCATGAACAGAGCTTTGATTCCACTCAAATTGCCCTCAAATTTTGTCGAAATTCCAAGTAGAATTGTACACTAATTCGGATTCAACCAAGGCCGTGAACAAAGTGGATCTATTTACATTCGTACGTGGATCGTCGCATTGTCCTGCTATTGTTGTTTGTTAAGACTGCTGTTATTATGCTATTTGTTTGGTCTCGATTTAATTAATTGTGTATTTTTGTGAAGAAGACGACGGTGTACTAGTATAATTTTTTTTTATGTTATTATTTACGTTTTGTTATGCTTGTGCATTTTACTGTCTTTTTTTATGTTACTATTTTTTTGATAAGTATGTTACCGTTAATATTGAATGTTACTATTTTTTTGAAAATGTTAATATTCAATGTTACTATATTTTGTTGAGTATGTTACTATTATTTTTTTTATCAAATATTAATATACAATGTTACTATTTTTTATTTTTGAATGTTATTATGCTTTTGTGTTTAAATGGTACTATTTTTTGTGTTTAAATTATACTATTTTTTAAATTTGAATGTTACTATTTTTTGTTTTTAATGTTAATATTAAATATTATTATTTTTCTGAAATATCAATATTCAATGTTACTACTGTTATTTTTTCAAATATTAATATACAATATTACTATTTTTTATTTTTGAATGATACTATTTTTTATGTTTAAATGGTATTATTTTTTGTATTTAAATGATACATTTTTTTTTGTATTTAAATGTTGCTATTTTTTATTTTTAACGTTACCACACACACACAAAAAAGATATAGTCCTAACATATATATGGCTGTAGATAGATACGAGAGAAATTTTTTTTTAATGTTAATCAAACTCTTAAAATTTAGAAGTTTAGTTTTTAGTTTTTAGTTTTACTTCACTTCTAAATGGAATTGATAGTCTGGTAAAATTAACAAAAAATGGATTTCATAGCAAATAAGTTTTTTTGGCAGACTTAAGTCTACATAAAAGAACCGGCCTCCAAATTTTCCTAAATTTTTTATTTAGGCTAATGATTATAATTACAAAAAATGGGACTTAAATAAAAAAAAAAATAGGGCCTANCTCACTGCACAAGCTTAAAATGATAACGCTAATAGAGAATTGTAGACTTTGAGAATTTTATGGTGTATAAAAATAACATATAAACAAAAAAAGACAGACGGTCAAAAACAAAGTAGATCAGTTGCCCTTTGTTAGCTAGAGAGAGATAGAGAGGGAGAGATAGGTAGACAAAGTGGAAATAGAATTCTGTCAGTCTTTCAAATTTTTTTACCGTGCACACACACACAGACAGAGATTGGTAAGGAGAAAATGTTGGAATGTTCATTTTTTACGGTTATTTTTTTAAAAAAAAATAATGATATTTTTAGTTTCACGGGCTAGAGAAATATGCCCAAACTATTCGATTTAAATTTAACTTTAATTTTATTGTTGGGCTTAATTTTTACTAAAATTAAATAATTTTTGTAAAAATTGAGACTAAATTCTCCATAAAGGACTTATAATGATTTGAGTCCGTTAAAAAAATTTATTTGATGATAAGTCTATTTTTTATCTTAACAATAAATAGTTAAATCTACTATTTTTTTTAAAACTTCAAAATGTCTTTCTTAAATTGTTTCAATTGTATCAGACCTTAATTCTGTTTCCTAATTTGGAAATACTTAGATTTTTTACCCCTTAATTCTACCTTTAATTCATGCTCATAAGATTTGACCCTAAAATTTAAAATTCAAAATTATGAAATACATTATTTTAGTTGTTCCCCAACAATTCTAAATTTATTTTTTCTCCACCGTGAACGAAGATGTCGCCGAAGCTCATGACCACAAAAGCTCTTCATTCCATTAATATGCACCCACCATGAACAGAGCTTTGATTCCACTCAAATTGCCCTCAGANGGCTTTCCTCGCATGGAAATACAGGATCAAAATTTGACAACATTTAATGCTTACTTTGAATTTTGTGTTAAAAGTAATTTTGGTCTTTGAAATATGTTTTGTTAATTTTTTTTTTTTTGACACACACTTAATACAACCTCTTAAAAAGAGGAAGTGCCAAGTGTACTAATTTTATTAATTTAGTTTTTAAAATATATAATTCGTGTTTCAATTATTCCTATACTAATGATTCATTTAATTTTTAACGAAAATAATTACGTGTTGATTATGTGATATCAATTGAAATAAGGGACCCAAAATTAAGGCTGTCAATTTGTGTACCTCACATGTCGTATTATTGTTATTTGTGTCTTGAGACTCACGAATAAAAAATCTATTTCGTATATGTTTAGTATCAAACATTTGTTTAAATTATGTATTATATGTATTTAATAATCATGTTAATTTTATATAAACCCTTAAATTTTATATATTCAACCCAAAATGAAATTGGATTGCACCAAAGGTAGATATCTAAACTCTTCTCTCTCCCTCTCTCAAAACTTAAGAAGAAAATGGATCCCAATCTCTTCAGACCCTCCTGTGTCTTCATGAACATGTTGATAATCTCCATCTTAAGCCACGTCCCCATGTTTCTATGTCAAGATAATGAGCAATATGCAGCTTGTGGTAACTTGTTTCACTGCGCAAACATTTCGAGCATTGGTTATCCTTTCTCCGGACAGGACCGGCCGGCGTACTGCGGCCATTCAGGTTTCCGGCTCAGTTGCATCGGTAACACCCCTCTGATCACAATCCAGTCGGAAGAATACCGAGTCCTTGAAATCGATAACGGGACACAGACTCTCAAAGTTGCTAGAGAGGATTTGTTGAACAATCTCTGTCCCACTATTCTCTATAACACCACCATCGATTTCAACCTTTTCAGCTATGCTTCCAATCTACAGAACTTGACCCTTAACTATACCTGCACCGGAACTCAGGCTGAACACCAGTTTGATTGCACTGGAAACGACGGTACCACCACTATCAACTATTTCAGCACAGCAGATACAAACTTAAGCGTGGTGACATGCGATGACAGCGTACTTGTTCCTATTAGTCAAACCTCGGCTCAGGTTTTAGCAAGCCCAAAGGCTTCAGTGAATGATCTAAGAGCAGTCATTGGTCGTGGTTTTCAGTTGGAGTGGTCAGCAAAAGATTTGTCTTGTGAGCAATGCATCCAATCGGGTGGGCGATGCGGGTCAGCCAATTCGAGTTCCACATCCTTTGCTTGCTATTGCACAGATCGACCTTATGAACTTACCTGTAACAAAACTCAAATCGGCACCGGTAACGGTATGTGCCATTCATCTTCTTATCCTTATTTAGTTCAAATTTGTCACGGTTTCAAGTCAATTAAATATTGAGATTAGATGCGAGAGTACTGGCCGGGTCCAAACGCTGCAACTCAAAAAGGGGCATTTTATTTTTAAAAGTAATAATTTTTTAAAATTTATTTTTTCGTTTTTTGAGATGCTCACTGCACAAGCTTAAAATGATAACGCTAATAGAGAATTGTAGACTTTGAGAATTTTATGGTGTATAAAAATAACATATAAACAAAAAAAGACAGACGGTCAAAAACAAAGTAGATCATGACCACAAAAGCTCTTCATTCCATTAATATGCACCCACCATGAACAGAGCTTTGATTCCACTCAAATTGCCCTCAAATTTTGTCGAAATTCCAAGTAGAATTGTACACTAATTCGGATTCAACCAAGGCCGTGAACAAAGTGGATCTATTTACATTCGTACGTGGATCGTCGCATTGTCCTGCTATTGTTGTTTGTTAAGACTGCTGTTATTATGCTATTTGTTTGGTCTCGATTTAATTAATTGTGTATTTTTGTGAAGAAGACGACGGTGTACTAGTATAATTTTTTTTTATGTTATTATTTACGTTTTGTTATGCTTGTGCATTTTACTGTCTTTTTTTATGTTACTATTTTTTTGATAAGTATGTTACCGTTAATATTGAATGTTACTATTTTTTTGAAAATGTTAATATTCAATGTTACTATATTTTGTTGAGTATGTTACTATTATTTTTTTTATCAAATATTAATATACAATGTTACTATTTTTTATTTTTGAATGTTATTATGCTTTTGTGTTTAAATGGTACTATTTTTTGTGTTTAAATTATACTATTTTTTAAATTTGAATGTTACTATTTTTTGTTTTTAATGTTAATATTAAATATTATTATTTTTCTGAAATATCAATATTCAATGTTACTACTGTTATTTTTTCAAATATTAATATACAATATTACTATTTTTTATTTTTGAATGATACTATTTTTTATGTTTAAATGGTATTATTTTTTGTATTTAAATGATACATTTTTTTTTGTATTTAAATGTTGCTATTTTTTATTTTTAACGTTACCACACACACACAAAAAAGATATAGTCCTAACATATATATGGTTGTAGATAGATACGAGAGAAATTTTTTTTTAATGTTAATCAAACTCTTAAAATTTAGAAGTTTAGTTTTTAGTTTTTAGTTTTACTTCACTTCTAAATGGAATTGATAGTCTGGTAAAATTAACAAAAAATAGATTTCATAGCAAATAAGTTTTTTTGGCAGACTTAAGTCTACATAAAAGAACCGGCCTCCAAATTTTCCTAAATTTTTTATTTAGGCTAATGATTATAATTACAAAAAATGGGACTTAAATAAAAAAAAAAATAGGGCCTAAAGCCCAGACTTTAATAGTCTTATAATAGGGTCGAGTATATAAATTCTTAGTCACATTTTATTTGAAATATTATAAGTTTTATCTATGGATTCATAATAATTAGTGTTAAAATTAATCACCACGTGGNTTTTTTTATGTTATTATTTACGTTTTGTTATGCTTGTGCATTTTACTGTCTTTTTTCATGTTACTATTTTTTTGATAAGAATGTTACCGTTAATATTGAATGTTACTATTTTTTTGAAAATATTAATATTCAATGTTACTATTTTTTGTTGAGTATGTTACTATTATTTTTTTTATCAAATATTAATATACAATGTTACTATTTTTTATTTTTGAATGTTATTATGCTTTTGTGTTTAAATGGTACTATTTTTTGTGTTTAAATTATACTATTTTTTAAATTTGAATGTTACTATTTTTTGTTTTTAATGTTAATATTAAATATTATTATTTTTCTGAAATATCAATATTCAATGTTACTACTGTTATTTTTTCAAATATTAATATACAATATTACTATTTTTTATTTTTGAATGATACTATTTTTTATGTTTAAATGGTATTATTTTTTGTATTTAAATGATACATTTTTTTTTGTATTTAAATGTTGCTATTTTTTATTTTTAACGTTACCACACACACACAAAAAAGATATAGTCCTAACATATATATGGTTGTAGATAGATACGAGAGAAATTTTTTTTTAATGTTAATCAAACTCTTAAAATTTAGAAGTTTAGTTTTTAGTTTTTAGTTTTACTTCACTTCTAAATGGAATTGATAGTCTGGTAAAATTAACAAAAAATAGATTTCATAGCAAATAAGTTTTTTTGGCAGACTTAAGTCTACATAAAAGAACCGGCCTCCAAATTTTCCTAAATTTTTTATTTAGGCTAATGATTATAATTACAAAAAATGGGACTTAAATAAAAAAAAAAATAGGGCCTAAAGCCCAGACTTTAATAGTCTTATAATAGGGTCGAGTATATAAATTCTTAGTCACATTTTATTTGAAATATTATAAGTTTTATCTATGGATTCATAATAATTAGTGTTAAAATTAATCACCACGTGGAGTATGAGATCAAATCCAATATGACATGCAGGTCAAGTCAAGGAATGGAGACCTATCGGCTAGGTTAAGATAACTTGATATTAACTATGGACATAATACTGTCTGATTGAATTTCATTGGGTCGTTTGCTGTGTTGTTCTGTTTTTGGATTTCCTCGAATCTGACATCAGTTGTAACTTGTAACAAAACCCTCCTGTACCAGAAGAAGAGTACATGGTTTGCTGTCTGATCCTGTTCAATTTCATTTTTGAATGGAATATTACCAGCAAAAAGTAGGATAGAATCACAACTTCAATTTCATTTTAGTTAAATGATATTGTAGTATCAAAGTACTCCTCCTGATCAATTATGATGACTTCTTTAAGTATTCGGTAATAGTATCTCTTGCTCATCAAGTTTCACAAATTTTATGTTTCTTATGTTTCTAATGCAGGACCAATCGCGACAGGACCAACTGCGATGGGACCAATCGCGACAGGACCATCGCGATTGGGACCAATCGCGATGGGACCATCGCGATTGNTTTTATGTTTCTTATGTTTCTAATGCAGGACCAATCGCGACAGGACCAACTGCGATGGGACCAATCGCGACAGGACCATCGCGATTGGGACCAACCGCGATGGGACCATCGCGATCGGGACCAACCGCGATGGGACCAACTATAACGAGACCAACCAAGACGCGGTTAAGTACTTCGACGATAATTCTCATAGGTACAGTCAATTCTAATTGTTTCTGCCCCTATAATTAGTTGGAAGAAATCTCTGAATGGGGCATAAGCCTTTTAATTGTTCTTGGAGGTTATGGTTTACAGATTCTGAATCACATGAACCCCTCCAACCTTTATAAGCAGGCTTCTTAGTCAGTGTTGCTGGGATGACAATGCTCGTAGTTGTTACACTCTTCTTCTGTAAACGACAAAACTTATCAGTTATGTCAATTTTCTTCTGGAAGAATGGAAGAATGAACAACCAAAATATAGATGTATTCATGGAAAAGTACGGGTCTCTTGCTCCAAAACGGTATAGTTATTCAGATATCAAGAAAATGACCAACTCATTGAGGGATAAAATTGGGCAAGGAGGGTTTGGTACTGTATACAAGGGAAAGCTATCTGATGGTCAGCTAGTTGCAGTGAAAATCTTGAGTGAGACCAAGGACAATGTGGAGGAGTTCATTAACGAAGTCAGCATTAGCAAGACTTCCCATGTCAATGTAATCACACTTTTAGGTTTCTGTTACCAGAGGAATAGAAGAGCTCTGATCTATGAATTCATGGTGAATGGATCTTTAGACAAGTTCATATACAATTCTCAGAATACTGCTGCCTCTCGCTTGGAGTGGAAAATATTGTTCCAGATTGCAGTTGGCATTGCTAGAGGTTTAGAGTATCTGCATCGAGGTTGCAATGCAAGGATTGTTCATTTTGACATAAAACCTCACAACATTCTACTGGATGAAGACTTCTGCCCGAAAATCTCAGATTTCGGCCTCGCAAAATTATGCAAAAAGAAAAAGAGTATTGTATCGATGTTGGGTGCTAGAGGCACTCCTGGATATATTGCTCCGGAAGTGTTTTGTAGAAATTATGGAGGGGTTTCTCATAAATCTGATGTGTATAGCTATGGAATGATGGTGCTTGAAATGGCCGGAGCAAGCAAGAACCATGAAGTTGGAAGGGTCAATAAGAGTGAATCTTATTTTACAGACTGGATTTACGAGCATCTCGAACGTGGTGAGGATCTAGGAATTGAAGGAGTGACTACTGAAGAGGAAGAAGTAACATCAAGGAAAATGGTTTTAGTGAGTTTGTGGTGCATTCAGACTAATCCAGCAGACAGACCATCCATGAGTAATGTGATAGAAATGTTGGAAGGAAGCCTTCAATCGTTGCAAATTCCTCCTAAGCCTGTCCTATTTTCTCCGGCAAGGCCACTCGTAAACTTTTCAACCACGTTATCATCAACTTGGAATGAAAATAAAGATCTTCTTCATTCAGCTGGACAAGAGTATGAATGACCCCATTCGTCAGCATTTTTCTCTGTATTTTCTCCATGTAATTGATAGCCTATCTCAGTGATTTATAGTTCATAGATTCAACCTGCAGAAATAGAAAAAATGGTTTGACTGCTTTAGCCTAATACTTTTAATGTTAAAATTATTATATTCCAATCTTGATTTTCTTTGAAACAATTTATCCAAGACTGATTATAGAACTAGTTTATTCAGTTTGACATAAACTCGGTACTTTATTATTTATTATTTAACTATTACAAAATTTAAAAAAACAAGTGTTTCATATAGTATATATTTGCATTATGAGCATTCTCCCTCAACTAAACTATCAATTTGTCCAGATCTTTATTTGTAATGCTTCCATCGCAAGGTGACACAAACCTCTGAACACGGTAATAGGACTGAAAGAAAACAACAACATACACAAAGTTGAAATCTACTCTATCAATGAAAAATGAAGAATAACCAAAGTGAAACGCTACAAGAAACTCTACCACTTCTACAGTTCTACGATCAAATTCAAAGTTAAGGTTTCATATTTTTAAGTCCCAATTTCAGTTTATATTAAGTAACAAATGCAAAACAGGGGAGGAGATGAAAGGGACCAAATAATAATGATTAGTACTTATCACAACAATCTTAATTTGAGTTAAGATAGAGGTTTAAGTCTAATTCTTTAATTTATGAAAAAATCTCACTTTTTTTTTTGGAAAATTAAAACTACCCCTAAATTTTTCACAAACTTTTGTGTTGAGGCAAGTTTCAAACAATATTTTCGATAGTCTATGTTTTCAAACAATGTTAAAATTATTAAAATTATAATTTTACCCTCAAATTTTCCAAAATTGCAGTAANAAATTTTTCACAAACTTTTGTGTTGAGGCAAGTTTCAAACAATATTTTCGATAGTCAATGTTTTCAAACAATGTTAAAATTATTAAAATTATAATTTTACCCTCAAATTTTCCAAAATTGCAGTAAGGGTTGAGACAGTTATAACAAACTATGGAGTGCTTTAGGTAACAAATTAATGATGGTAGCATTTTCATCTAACCAACCAAGAAATTTTAAACACCACCATATAAATTACATTTCAAGACCAAAGTCATGTCCTTTATTCAGAAACAGTAAAACTGTTCAATAGTNGTGCTTTAGGTAACAAATTAATGATGGTAGCATTTTCATCTAACCAACCAAGAAATCTTAAACACCACCATATAAATTACATTTCAAGACCAAAGTCATGTCCTTTATTCAGAAACAGTAAAACTGTTCAATATTTATTTTCCTTTGTCATTGTACCCTTTCCTATTTTAATGTCAGAACCTGATCAAGCTCGACATGGTTTTGAAAGAAGAAACTCTTGAATCATGGAACCTCTAAACCTACCTCCTTGGTCTCAAATCAATGAAATCATGCATAGGAATCACAAAACTTATGTCATTAAAAGCAATCAATTTCCACACATGCAATGAAACATAGCAAATATACGACGCAATGGCACAACCTGCGTTCATTGCCACGCCCATAGTTGGGGTAGCGAATATCGTCAATTAGGCCTAGATACATCAAAAAAATAGGCCAACCAACACAACTTACATGCAAGGCACATCAAAAGAAACCAAATTGAAGTACCCAGCTAATCAATATAAACTTGTACACTGTGGATCAATCAGCCCAAATCCAAGGGACGAAGCTCACAACTTCTTGGGCTCATCATCTATAGGATCACGAAGAGTCCCAAACATCCAGTCCATCCATATCGTGTAATGGCCATAATTATGGCGATAAGTAGTGTGATGAATGGTGTGGTAGCCAGCACCCATTACAGGCCATAATTTACCATGTATGCAGTCGTGAATGTTTGCCGTCCATATGCCCTCCAGGAATAATAGGACTATATGCGTCGTGAAATGCATTGGCACCAGGAAAAGAGCAACTACATGTGGTAATGCCTGCAGAATCCCATCCAGCGGGTGGAATGCCAGACCTGAAAGACAAACACCATATGGTTTGTCTATTGAATCACAAATACAATGTCAACAGTAGAATGTCGGAACTCTAAGGACGCTAGGAGAACGAAAGTAGTATGAATCGGAGGAAATAATTGCATCATGTTTCCCGCAATACTTGAAGCCACGGATCCATCTTTCAATAACGCCGTTTCCCCCACCGAAAAAGGGGTTGGGGATAAGATGCCAAATAAGACATTAGGAATTAGGTTAAATGAGGACATTTCTGTATAGGATAATCTCACGTGTGGTGCAGCATAGTTGAATCCCACAAATACAAACAAACAGAAATACTTTATAAAGTGCCAGATAAAGTATAGGGTTTTGTTAGGAAAACTGATCGTGCATAATTTAACCGGGTATATTAAGTAAATACATAAAAGTCTTTGAATAGCTAATGGGGAATTGATGAAATAGTTGCAAGTAACTGATATGTGTGTGTGCTCGATCGTTATTATTTGAATTTTTTCCTTTAATGAGTATAATGAATTTATTTGTATTATAGATTATAGATTTTGTTTTGAATTTATTTGTTTTAATAAATCTTAAAAATTTTAAAACTATTTTAGGTTAATTTATATGTATTAACTAAATTTTAATTTCTATTATATGTAGTATGAATTTATCTGTATTATAAACGTTGTGTTTAATGACATTTTAGGTAAATTTATCTATTTTAATAAAATTTTGATTTTTATTGTACGTAACATGAATTTATCTACATTATAAATGTTGATATTCATGATTATTTTGTTTTGAATTTATTTGTTTTAATAAAGATTTTTTTATTATAGGTAACATGAATTTATCTATATTATAAACATTATTTTCGATGATAGTTTAGATAAATTTATCAATTGTGTTAAAGCTTTGATTTTTGTTATACATAATATAAATTTCTAAACATTATGTTTGATGATATTTTAGGTAAATTTATCTGTTTTAATAAGTATTGAATTTTCAAAACTATTTTAGGTGCATTTTTATGTATTAATAAAACTTTGATTTCTATNCTAAACATTATGTTTGATGATATTTTAGGTAAATTTATCTGTTTTAATAAGTATTGGATTTTCAAAACTATTTTAGGTGCATTTTTATGTATTAATAAAACTTTGATTTCTATTATATATATGTAATATGAATTTATATGTATTATAAACTTTATTTTCGATGATTTTTTAGGTGATTATATATATTTTAATAATACTTATATTTCCAAAACTATTTTATTTGTATTAAAAATCATAAATTACCAAGAAAGAACAAGGGACATGGCACCTTAGCCCTATACCAGAAAAACCAATTTCAGTAGCAGCAAAATAGCTAATTTATTTACTTCCCCCCCCCCAAAAAAAAAAAAAAGAAGCTAATTTAAAGCTTCCCTAACAATAAAAGTTAGTTTAGTTACTCAAAAAGTAATACTTTCTATTTTAACAACTCACTTTTTCAATACACATTCTAATGTATTTTTTATATTTTTAATTACTTCATTTTCTGTTCAAAAAAAAAAACTACTTCATTTAAATATTATTTTTTATTCTTTTTGTATTATTATTTTTTTAGAATAGTGAAAGAGAGAGAATAGGAGAAAATGAAAGAAAGGAAAAGAGGAATGAGAAAATATTATAAAATATTTATACATGTTGCTACAGTGACACTCTAAATATACAATATTACTGTAATAAAATATTATTTTACATACTTTGCAGATATTCTGGGAAGGAAATTTTAGTACAAAATAGTTAAATTTTTTAGTTTTTATATCCTTGGACTATTCTTTGGAGATGCTCTTAGATCCCTTAACAATAGGACTAAAATAGTCTTGCAACCTACTAAATAAGCCTTTCATAGAACTTTTCTATTGGTTTGTCTCTAAGAAAAGAATGTCGCCGAGTAAAATTAGCTCCTCACTCCAAAGTCCATAAATTGATTGTGAAGTGAACAACGAACTCGAAAGGAGAGGAAAGAGGAACTTTGAGAGAGGTGGAGAAGAACACAGAGAACAGGGAGAGAAACGTACATCTTTGACATTAAACACTGAGGGACAATTCAGTAATTAAAAAAAGAGTCAACTTTAGTTTGGACTATGGAGCTTAAAAATACATCACGTATGTTCTTGGCAACCGGAAAGGTGTGGTTTTATTAGCAAAAACGTGCGAGTAAATATACTGTTTGCGACATATTGTAATTTGAATTTTCTTAATTAATGAAATGATATACACTGCTTGTTTTTTGATAAAAAAAATAAAAAAGATGTACTGGTTACGAATTTTCACTAAAAAAAAGAGTGGAGAAGTTTATTTTACACTTGAAAGATTTGAGGTTTTTTATTTTGTAACCTTAAAAATTAAATTTTTTATATTGTTCCTTCAAAAAATTCTTATATTTTTTAGAATGTAAATATAATTTGCCAAAAAACAAAAAACTAGTTTCACCTGAAAATTAATAACTTAGACAAAAAAAAATAGCAAGTAAATTTAAAGAATGATAAATGGCTAAAAAGCAAGTCACCTAAAAGTAAAAAATTTACACCAAAAAAGTGTTAACATCTTTTTTTCGCTCTCTCTCTCTCTCTCTCTCACACACACACACACAACTAAACAAGAAAATGGTTCCTAACCTCTTCAGATTCTCCTGTCTCTTCATGACCATGATCATTGTCTCCATCTTAAGCAACATTCCTATGCTTCAGTGTCAAGAAAATGAGCAATATGCTACCTGTGGCAACTCATTTCAGTGCGGAAACATTCGAAACATCGGCTATCCTTTCTCGGGGCAGAACCGGCCATCGTACTGTGGCCACCCAGGTTTCCAGCTAAATTGCCAAGGTTCCGCCCTGTTCATCACAATTCAGTCAATGGATTACCGAGTCCTGGCAATCGATAACCGAACACAGACTCTCACAGTTGCAAGAAACGATATGTGAGACAATATCTGTCCATTCTTTTTCTATAACACCACTATTGATTTCACCATCTTCAACTATGCTTCCAATCAACAGAACGTGACGCTTCACTATGGCTGCATTGGTCTAAATCCAGTATCACCGCTTCCAAATCAGTTTTATTGCTCTGTATTTGGAGGTTATGGCCCCAATACCAGTCTCAATTATTTCATGGTGAGATACTAGGTCCAACATGACCAACAACACAAACTCAACCTTGGTGACATGCGATGACAGCCTCTTTGTTCCGGTTAATCAAACCTCGGCTCAGGCTTTAGCGAACAATTTGGCTTCCATTAATGATCTAAGAGCAGCTCTTGAAGGTGGTTTTCAATTGCACTGGGCTGCAAATGATACGTACTGTAACCAATGCATCAAACCGGGTGGGCGATGCCGCTCCAATTCCACTTCAATTCCGCAACCTTTGCTTCCAACTGCGCTGATCGACCTTATCGGCTTATCCACTCGAATGTGTACATAATGGAACTGGAAATGGTATGTGCCCCTCATCTTCTTGGTCTTGTTTATGTGAAACAGCAGATGCATTTACTTTCTACATTACCAGTATCAAATGTGAGTTCTGAATCTGACAAACTGTTTTGCATGGCTGCCTGATCCTGTTCAATTTTATCTTTGAATGGAATATGACCCGAAAAAAGTAGGATGGAGTTACAAAATTCAATTCCCCTTTAAACTTTTTCCTAGTTATATGGTATTGTACAACCATACTCCTCCTGAACCATTATAATAAGTTCTCATGTTTTAAGTGATAATGTCCGATGATGCACAAAACTGTCTTGTGCAAGATCAATGATCGAGTGTACGATAAAGTGTAATTAATAGACAATAAATAAAACAATCAAATGGCAGTAATGTAAATATTAAGTCAACACATAGATATATAGTAGTTCAGTCCACGTGACCCACTCCACTCTGAAAAACGACAGCGGTGGCGAGAGGTCTTTATTGATGAAGTAGAGTGAACGGGGGAGAGAGTAATGGGTAGCTCCGGGAGAGATACAATAGCTAGGAAATAAACTGTGTATAGAGAGGTGCTAAAATGTGTCCTCTCANGATATATAGTAGTTCAGTCCACGTGACCCACTCCACTCTGAAAAACGACAGCGGTGACAAGAGGTCTTTATTGATGAAGTAGAGTGAGCGGGGGAGAGAGTAATGGGTAGCTCCGGAAGAGATACAATAGCTAGGAAATAAACTGTGTATAGAGAGGTGCTAAAATGTGTCATCTTATGTGGAGACGGCTTACAATTTATAGACATTAAGAGGCGGTGACATGAGAGTAAATGTACTAGAATCACGGGAGAATAGCTACAAAAGGTAAATACAATTAAGTTAGTCTTGATCATTGAGAGTGTGTATCATGATGATCTCTCCCCACATATTCTAATTCTTCTTGGATTTTTCGGATCTTGGGTTGAGTCGAATTCACGAACTGGGCTTGGGCTGCCTTCCTAGTGGATCTGGGCTTACTTGATTTATTGGGGCTAGCCCGGTTACATTTGGGCTCTTCATTTGCCCNTAGTCTTGATCATTGAGAGTGTGTATCATGATGATCTCTCCCCACATATTCTAATTCTTCTTGGATTCTTCGGATCTTGGGTTGAGTCGAATTCACGAACTGGGCTTGAGCTGCCTTCCTAGTGGATCTGGGCTTACTTGATTTATTGGGGCTAGCCCGGTTACATTTGGGCTCTTCATTTGCCCCCCATCCCCTAAGCCCTAATGCTGGTAAAAAGGGATTGCGGTCATGAGTGAGCTTCTTTGTCTAGAAAGCCAAAAGATTTCTTCTTCCCTACGGTAGTTCTCCAACCTTTGATTTCTTCATTCCTGGGAGTTCATTTTCCTTATATTTCTTGCTTTGCTCAGTGGAAACTCATCCTTCAAAACCCCATTCCCTTATTTTAGGGCACTCTTAAAGGATTTAGGAGGCCAATCTAAGCATGGGAACGTTAAGGGAACCAATGGCTTTGAAAGAATCGGGCAAAGAAGGGGTATCGACATTTCCCCAATTGATCTCATGCCTTGAGAGAGACAACCCACCAGTTGACGGTGTCGGAGAGGCCAAAGGCGACATTCGGCGACGCGATTCCTAGCCTAACTCCATCGCACCTAGTAGTGGAGAGGGTATGGGCGGCCGCCGCAATGGAGAGGGCATGGGCAGCGCCCCTAGTGGAGAGAGCATGGGTGGCACTCGTAGTGGAGAGGTCATGGGCAGCGCCCCTAGTGGAGAGGGCATGGTTGTGCCCGTAGTGGAGAGGGCAGCGGCAGCGCCTGTAGTAGAGAGGGCAGAAGTGGTGCCTGTAGTGGAGAGGGCAAGGGTGCTACGTGTTGGGGCACTGGGCGCTAGGGCGCTGGCAGGCAGAGTATGTGGGTGACGCTCATGGGCGGTTTGGGAGATGCCAGGCTCCACCGCTTGTTCTAAGATGCTTGGCAGAGTAGTAAACAATCATGAAAAAGAGGTCAAAATTTGAACAACCATAACTTAGTGCTCGGTTTGTCCATTCGAGGCCATTTTTTTTTTGAATCTGGGTATTTTTTAGAGATCTACGACATAAAAATGTCTCGAAGGTGGTTTGGGTAACAAATTGTTCAAAAAAAATGCTTCTTTCTCTTTGAATTTGCATTTCAAACACAAATTAATGAAACCAACGGCGGTGAAAAATTGTGTTTTGGTAGGCAACTGTCAGGCATTCATGAGGAGGGTTGGTGTTCTGGGTTTTTTCCAGAGAGGGAGACTATGATGGCTTTCGGCTATGCTGGTTCTTGATATTGTCTCTGATTACAGGCATTCTCGTTGATAGAGCGATGATGGAGGTGGAGGTTCTTTATGCTTCTAAAGAAGTGTCTTCCCTTTTTCTCAAAAAGGGCGAGATTTGATGTCTCTAGTGCTTTTCGATCGAGGTCTAATGTCCAAGTTGCTTCTCGAGAGCAGGATCTGATGGGGCCCCCACTCCTTCCCAGACTGGGACTTTTGTGTGTACCAGAACTGACCATTGTACCACTATAGAAGTTGAGACTCCAGTGCAGTTTCTACAGAGATTGTAGCTCCACCTAGCTGCCCTACTTGTAGTAGTGGCTCGGTGTCCATGCTTCGATGTGACTTTAGCCAAGGAGCTGCTTTGAAGGTTTGTGACTCCCGGGGATATTAAAGAGGTTAGATCTCGAGGTCCAGAGGGCATTATCAATATCGAGATTGAGGGTTTTTCCATGTCTTTCTTCTCAACTTTAATTTTGTTTCAGCCTCATTTTTTTCATGTTCTGCTTTTTGGATTCTTGTGGGTGATTGCCACTTTTCCTTGTCTCTTTTCAAGAACGATCAAACTTGGAGAGGCTTCCAGGGATCTGACGAAATTATAATTTTTTATTAGAATAAAATCATATTTTTTAACGGTTATATTAACATATATCAATGAAAAAGGGTTATATGTTACCCGTGCACAAACGTCATGAGATGTAGGAGTAATATTCTAAATGTAAAGGGGTCCAAATGATTCAGTGACAAGTATGAGAAGATTTAAGTATAATTTATCAATTTAGTTTCAGGTGCACATTGATACAAATTTCTATCTTTGAGGGTACAAATTGAGATTTTTATCTTTAGGGGTGCACATTGATACAAATTTTTATCTTTGAGGGTGCAAATTAAGATTTTTGATCTTTAAAAGTGTAAATTGAGATTCTAACTATCTTTCAGGGTGCAACTTATAATTAACCCTAAATCTTATCCTAATTGACCTAACTAATTCTTAATTGTATTAAAGTTCCAAGATCAACACTTGGGTTNGATACAAATTTCTATCTTTGAGGGTACAAATTGAGATTTTTATCTTTAGGGGTGCATATTGATACAAATTTTTATCTTTGAGGGTGCAAATTAAGATTTTTGATCTTTAAAAGTGTAAATTGAGATTCCAACTATCTTTCAGGGTGCAACTTGTAATTAACCCTAAATCTTATCCTAATTGACCTAACTAATTCTTAATTGTATTAAAGTTCCAAGATCAACACTTGGGCTTCCATTAATGATCTAAGAGCATCTCTTGAAGGTGGTTTTCAATTGCACTAGGCTGCAAATGATACGTATTATAACCAATGCATCAAATCGGGTGGGCAATGTGGCTCCAATTCCACTTCCAATTCTGCAACCTTTGCTTGCTACCGCGCTAATCGACCTTATCCACTCGAATGTATTCATAATGGAACTGGAATGGTATATGCCCCTCATCTTCTTGGTCTTGTTTATGTGAAATAGCAAATGTATTTACGTTCTACATTACCAGTATCAAATGTGAGTTCTGAATCTGACAAACTGTTTTACATGGCTGCCTGATCCTGTTCAATTTTATCTCTGAATGGAATTTGACCTGAAAAAAGTAGGATGGAGTTGCAAAAATAAATTCCTCTTTAAACTTTTTCCTAGTTATATGGTATTGTACTACCATACTCCTCCTGAACCATTATAAGAAGTTCTCATGTTTTAGGTGATAATATCTATTGCTCATCAACAAGCTTCAAAAATTTTATGTTTTTTCTTGCAATACCACTACCACCCACAACAGTAGTACCACTACTACCCACAAGGCGGCCCAAGAGGCGGTTACTTATTCCACTGATAGTTCCCTTAGGTACAGCTAATTCTTTTAATTTCTAGCCCAATATTTCTTTGTAAGAAACCTCTGCAAAGGGGTAAGCTTTCTGCTTGTCCTAAAGTTTATGTTTTACGGCTTCTGAATCTGATGTAGGACAGATTGCTGCTTAAGTTTGGCACTTTTGATTTATGCTTTTAATTAGAATTTGTTTATTTTTTAGAATTTTTTTCTTATTTTAGTTATTTCTTTCCTAGAGTTAGAGTTCTAGTTGAATTAGGTTTTGCCGCCTATATAAAGGCTATTTCTTTTCATTGTAAGGTTAATTTTTTAATAAAGAATTTTCTTTCTGAGATCCTATTCTCTGAGCTTGTGGATTCGAGTGTGTTATTTATTTATTTAAAAGCAGGCGAAGTCCTACTTCTTCATAAATTACCGCTACGTCAATTGGTATCAGAGCAGGCTTAATCCTGTTTAGATGGAAAAAACGCACGGAACGAAAGCGAAGTCCTTGACGGCGGTGACCTTGACGAAGATATGGTTACCGGGGCTAAATTCAGAACTTTCCAGTGTGACACCTAGCAAGCGTTGCAGGAAGTCCAAGCTACTCTTGCTAGGCTGATAACAGGGAATCATCAGTGGGGCGACAGTCCTATGGGTCGTCAACCTTACTGAGAGAGGGCTAAAGTTTTTCGTGAACGACATCCAGAGATTCAACGTAGGCAACTAGCCTATGAGGATAACTTGAGTGAGGATGAGGAAGATGTTGAAGCCATACTCCAGAATAATCGGAGGGGTTACCAAGGGGAACAGGATCGACTGACCTTTCATATGAAGATGGACCTGCCCAATTTTAATAGTCAACTTCAGATCGAGGGGTTTCTTGACTGGTTGGTATTAGTTGAGAGGTTTTTCGATTAGATGGATATTTCTGAAGATAAAAAGGTGAAATTAGTCACGTACAAACTATTGGGTGGAGCTTCTGCTTTGTTGGAGCAATTGCAAACTACACAGATGTGACAAGGAAAGGGGATGGTTTAGACATGAGCTAAGACGAGAAGACTGTTGCGATCCAGGTATTTGCCTCCAAATTATGAGCAGATTTTGTTTCACCAATATCAGGATTATAGACATGGAAGTAGAACAGTCGAGGCATACCTAAAGGAATTTCACATGTTNGAAGACTGTTGCGATCCAGGTATTTGCCTCCAAATTATGAGCAGATTTTGTTTCACTAATATCAGGATTATAGACATGGAAGTAGAACAGTCGAGGCATACCTAAAGGAATTTCACATGCTGTCATCACGTAACAACCTGCTGGAAACAGATGCACAACAAGTTGCTAGATTTGTTGGGGGGCTGCATTGGACTATACATGATCGAGTTACAAGTTGTGAAGCAAACAGTCTACACCTTAACCAAAGTCGTTGCATTGGCTATTTAGGCAGAAACTCAATTAGATAGATCAAAGGCGGCGATCGTAACAAGAAATTCCTTTAATCCTAATCATGCAGTAGTAAACAAAGGAAAAGTCCCAATCACTCAGCCACCTTTTTCTAACACCACTTGTAGGACATGTAGCAGTGGAGGTCCAACAACGCCAGCCAACGTTTTTCCACCAGAAATGGCACCTTGTAATCCTTATGCTCGTCTAGGGTCTGATAAATGTTATAGATGTGGATAGTCAGGGCATCGTTCCAACCAGTGTCCTAAAAGGGGTACCATTAACTTAGTGGAGTCAGAGGAAAATGGCAAATCCAAGATAGAGGAGGATGAGAATAAAGTTGCCTATAGTTATGACAAGGAAGAGGTAACGGGTGGCGACGAAGGCTAACTACTATCACGCTCTCTGGTGGTTCAACGACTTCTGCTATCACCAAGGCGAGAAGAACCATCTCAACGGCATAATATATTCCGAACCAGGTGTACTGTGAACAAAAAGGTTTGTGATATCATTATTGATAGTGACAGCAGTGAAAATATAGTGTCGAAAGCAATGGTTACCAAGTTGGGCTTACAAACTGAGAAACACCCTTCACCGTATAAGATTAGCTGGATTAAATGGGGTGCTGAAGTGAAGGTAACTGAAATCCGCAACAATAATTTTTCAATTAGGAAGAATTATGCAAATGAGGTCGTGTGTGACGTGGTGGAGATGGATGTCTGCCATATGATTTTTGGACGACCATGGCAGTTCGATGTGGATGCTACATTCAGGGGTCGTGATAACGTATATGTTTTCTTGAAGGGAGGCCTAACGATTGTTTTGGGGACCATAAAAGAGGAATTTTCAAATATTGAACCAAAGTCAAAGAGCAATGCAGTATTTCTGGTGGATGGGGGCGAATTCATAGAGAAAACTATGGAATCCGAAGAGATTTTTGTTGTGGTAGATAGGGAAGAAGTCGGTAGGGAGTCTATGGAAATTCCATTCACGCTTAAACTATTGCTAAAAGAATTTCAAGAAATTATGCAGTCAAAGCTACCAGATGAATTGCCTCCTATGCGGGACATACAACATCAGATTGATCTCACACCGGGAGCGATTTTGCCTAATCGACCACATTACCGAATGAGTCCCAAGGAAAGTCAGATTCTACAAGAGTAGGTAGAAGAGTTGATTACGAAGAGATTAGTGCAGGAGAGCATGAGTCCTTGTGCGATACTAGCCTTATTAGTTCCAAAGAAGGATGGCAGTTGGCGCATGTGCATCGACAGCTGGGCAATTAACAAGATCACCATTAAATATAGGTTCCCTATTCCTCAATTGGAAGATATGCTGGACATGCTAGCCAGATCCAAAGTCTTTTCAAAAATTGACTTGCGGAGCGGGGACCATCAGATTCGGATTAGGCATGGAGATGAATGGAAGATTGCTTTTAAGACCAAAGGAGGGTTGTATGAATGGTTAGTAATGTCGTTTGGCCTCACCAATGCGTCCAGTACTTTCATGCGGCTCATGAACCAGGTATTAAAACCATCACTGGAAAGTTTGTTGTGGTGTACGTTGATGATATATTAATATATAGCCAGAACAAATTTGANCCTCACCAATGCGTCCAGTACTTTCATGCGGCTCATGAACCAGGTATTAAAACCATTCACTGGAAAGTTTGTTGTGGTGTACGTTGATGATATATTAATATATAGCTAGAACAAATCTAACCATTTTGCACACTTGAGGGAAGTACTTACAGGTTTGTAACAAAATAAGTTGTATGTTAATTTAAAGAAGTGCAGCTTTATGACCAGTAGTTTGTTATTTTTGGGATTTGTGGTAAATGTTGATGGGATTAAAGTTGATGAAGAAAAGATTCATGCCATTCGGGAGTGGCCAACTCCACAAATAGTGGGCGAGGTTCGTAGTTTTCATGGTTTGCCAACGTTTTACAGGCGGTTTGTCAGAGATTTTAGCCGGATAGTCGCGCCAATTACTGAATGCATGAAGAAGGGGAAATTCCATTGGGGAGAGGAAGCAGAACAAAATTTTGCGCTGATCAAGGAGAAATTATCATCTGCCCTAGTTTTAGCACTGCCAAATTTTGACAAGCTGTTTCAAGTAGAGTGCAATGCCATTATTGTTGGCATTGGTGATGTACTTTCACAAGAAGGCAGACTAGTTGCGTTTTATAGCGAGAAGCTCAGTGAAGCTCTCCAGAAGTGGTCTACTCATGAGCTGGAATTGTATGTTGTTTTTCGCGCCTTGAAGGTTTGGGAACACTATCTAGTACAGAGGGAGTTTGTCTCATTCAGCAACCACCAAGCGCTGAAATTTATCAATAGCTATAATAGTGTCAATCGGATGCATGCTTGCTGGATTTTTTTTATACAACGCTTCACTTTCACTTTGAAGCATAAGGCGGGTCAATTAAACCGGGTAGCTGATGCTCTAAGCAGGAGGGCGTTGTTGCTAGTCACTATGCGGACTAAAGCGATTGGGTTTGACTGTCTTAAGGAACTGTATGCAAACGATGAAGATTTTCAGGATATTTGGACAAAATATCAGTTGAAACCTTTCGTTGAAGGAATGTATATCAAGAGGATTATCTGTTTCGAGGCAACCAATTGTGCATCCCGAGGAGTTCACTACAAGATCAAATAGTTCATAAATTACATGGAGGAGGCTTGGGCGGACACTTGGGTCGTGACAAAACAATAGTTCTTGCTGAGGAGAGGTATTATTGGCCTCAACTAAAACGAGACATTGGTAGTCATGTTAAAAGATTCCCCATCTGTCAAGCTACCAAAGGCTAATCTCAAAATACGGGTATGTACATGCCTTTGCCCATCCCACTAGAAACTTGGGAGGATCTTTCCATGGACTTTGTCTTGGGCCTTCCGCGAACCCAATGCAAATTTGATTTAGTCTTTGTAGTGGTTGATAGGTATTCCAAAATGGCTCACTTTATTGCTTGCAAAAAGACCTCGGATGCAGTGCACGTGGAAAATTTATTTTTCAAAGAGGTTGTTCATTTGCATGGGGTTCCCAAATCCATCACTTCAGATAGGGACACCAAATTCTTAAGTCATTTTTTGCGGACTTTGTGGAGGCGGTTTGACACATCCCTGAATTTCAATGACGCAAGTCATCCTCAGTCCGATGGTCAAACAGAAGTGGTGAATCACTCTTGGGAACTTAATTCGTTGTCTTTTCGGAGAGAAGCCAAAACATTGGGATCTTGCTCTTGCACAGGTTGAATTTGCTTATAACAGTATGCTCAATCGATCTACTGGGAAGACCCCATTCCAAATTATTTATTGATGTCCTCCACGCCATGCTTTAGACTTGGTTCCTCTGCCAAAACTTCCTGGTTTGAGTATTGCAACAGAAAATATGGCAGATCGTATCGAGGCTATTCAAGAAGAGGTGCAGAAAAACTTGGATGCATCTAATGCCAAATACAAGGCCTTTGGTGATACAAAGAGACGGGCTCAAGTATTTCAAGAGGGGGATCTCATGATGGTTTATTTGCGCAAAGGACGGCTACCAGTGAGCACGCACAACAAGTTGCAAGATAAGAAATATGGTCCTTTTCAAATTCTGCAAAAAATTAATGATAATGCCTATGTCGTGCACCTTCCTGTAGGTATGGTCATCTCTCCTACTTTCAATATTGCTAATTTGTTTGAATATCATCCTCTGATGTGTCATCTTCTCAATTAATTAACTCGAGGTCGAGTTCTTTTCCAGCAGGGGAGACTGATGTAAGACAGATTGCTGCTTAAGTTTAGCGCTTTTGATTTATGCTTTTAATTAGAATTTGTTTATTTTTTGGAATTTTAGTATTTTTCCTTATTTTAGTTATTTCCTTCCTAGAGTTATAGTTTTAGTCGAATTAGGTTTTGTAGCCTATATAAAGGCTATTTCTTAGTTTTAGTCGAATTAGGTTTTGCAGCCTATATAAAGGCTATTTCTTTTCATTGTAAGGTTAATTTTTCAACAATTTTCTTTCTGAAATCCTATTCTCTGATCTCGGGGATTCGAGTATGTTAATTATTTATTTTATTTTTTTTCAAGAAGCGGGCAAAGTCCTACTTCTTCATAAGCTACTGCTATGCAATGCCCAATACAGGTATGCGTTTGGACCTATCTAATAAATAAAAAGATAGCAAATTATTTAAAAATCTAGAATTTGTTGTACGTAGATGCCTTATGGTTAAACTAATATATATATATTTATTTATTTATTTAGGGTATTGGGTACCAAGGGTAACTATAAAATAACAATAGTAATAATAAAAAAGGGGGACAAAAGTGTGATTAAAATGAGTTCGCTTATTGCCCTAGAAGTCTAATGACATATAAATATATATATTCTCTTCCCAACATATACACATACGTTAGAATAAGAGAAAGGAGAGGAGAGGCTAGGGTTTTGAGTAAAGAAAAAAAAAAGAAGAGAAAGAAAGAAGGGGATTTAGAGAAGAAGGAAGAAAACAAGAAGACTTGATCATCAAAGTTAGTCTTCAAATTGAAATTTAATTTTGTATTTAATCATTATATGTATACATATACAAGGTTGTAGTTTGATATAATATTGCAAGTAATCCATATGGATAGGTTTATAGAATTAAAATAGGTGAATTCAAATATATAATAAGGTGGTATTTGTGTTAAGAAAAGATTGGGAAATGGAAGAAAGAAAAGTACAGACCAAAAGCTTCTTGAACGTAAGGTTGAAAAAGATAAAGTTTTGAAATTATGAAAATCTTCCCCTTAGTTTTAAGTAGTTTTATTTTGATCCCTATACTTTTATAAACTCAATTTTTTACTATCATGGAACTTGGTAATTTATATAACTGATCCATTATATTTGAAACAAATATGGTTATGTCAAAACAGCCCTCGAGTCTTGAAAAATTTTTGAAATTTTGAAATGACCCCTAAAAGTTTCGATTAAGTATTTAAAAATCAATATTTACTCTAATAAATCAAATTAAAGTTGTATTCTAGGAAAATGGGTCTCTAGAACCTTAAATACTATTCTGGAAAATTTATGGCAGGCCCAAAAACAGAAAATTCGTTTTTAAGGAAATTATACTTTAACCCCAAAAGTTTTAAAAATTATGATTTAACCCCAGAACTTTAAAAAAAATTTCCAAACAATCTAGAATATTTTCGTACCCTATTACATCATATTAGAAAGGATATTTATATGTAAAAGATATATTAAGTATATATCAATGGGTGAGAAGTATAAAAAAAATAAATATAGAATCGCGAAACGATGAAGTTAGGAGAAAGGATTGACTGTTATATGTTATTTTGGATTAGATGGTGATTGCATTGAAGTTGGTAAAAAGTGCTTTGAATTGGATTTTAGCAATCAAGGTGAGTAGTTTACTACTTCTATTTGGAGGATTTTCTATAATAAACTGTGGGTGCATGTGTGTAAATTTTTCATATAAATGATATATGTTGATGTTTGGGGTTGTAATTAAATGTTTTGCAATTGTGAACTGTTATATATATAAATTTGAAAAAAAACTTATGGGATAATTTTATATCATTGCTTAAATGTGTTTTGATGATGAAAGGGAAATTTTGTGTGCACTGGGACTAAAACAACAGTTTTAGTGTGTGTGTTGAAATCATGTTTTATGAGAAGCGGACTGGGTTATCAAGTCTAAATGGTAACAAAATTGTATACCGGCGTGGTCGGTATAGGGATGTGCACATAAGGAGGCAGTTATTAGGCTAGTGATAACAAGAAACGGGATCAGTCATCAGACTAGTGATGACAAGAAATGAGGTCAGTTACCAGGCTAGTGGTAACAAACATGATTTGACAAATGTATTTAAAATTGAATGTGTGTGTGTGAGAGAGAGAGTGTGTTTTGAGTTATAAATGTCTTTCATTTATAAAATTATTTGTGAAAATGAATGGGAGTTTGGGTTATAAATGTCTTTTCTTTTATAAAGCTATTTATGATCATTAGATCATTTTGTTTATATGATTATGTGGAAGAGATTGGGGTACAATTTATTGTACTTAGGTAGGTAACAAAGTTTATTTTTGCATATAAAATGTGGAATTTATTTTCTCACCTCATTAGAGGTGGTTGCTATTCACAGGCATTTGTCCTCACCCAAACATTTAACATTTTTCAGGTGAGGATCAAGGGGAGGAGTAAGTCCTCGAATTGACAAAGGATTAGAAGGATTGAAGATTTATTTCATTGTAGGTCTTCAAAAATAAACGTCTTTTATGGTTTTGAGACAAATATTTAATTATTTTTGGGATTAATGTTGCTCGTGTTTAGACTTTATAGTAATGAAGCTTATGGTTTAATTATTATTTTACATGAGTTTAATAATGATGTTTGGGATGTTTAATTTATTTCTCTGGTTCATTAGATCAGTTAAATGGATCACTTTATTATTTATCTTCCGTTGTATTTTACATTTATTGTGCACGAAGTTAATTGGTTAAGATCTTAATGGTCAGTCCACTGCTCACCCTATATGATCCGGGGTGGGGGCGTGACATGCTACGTCAGAATCACATGAACTCCTCCAACCTTATATGCAGGCTTCTAAGTCGTTACATCTGGATTTACAATCCTCTTAATTGTCACAAACTACTCCTGTAAACTACCCCTGTAGATGCATTTATGGAAAACTACGGGTCTGTTGCTCCAAAACGGTATAGCTATTCAGATATCAGGAAAATGACCAACTCATTGGGGGGTAAACTTGGGCAAGGAGGATTTGGTACTGTGTACAAGGGAAAGCTATCCGATTGTCAGCTGGTTGCGGTGAAAGTCTTGAATGAGACCAAGGACAATGTAGAAGAGTTCATTAATGAAGTCGGCATAAGCACGACTTCCCATGTCAATGTAGTCACACTTTTGGGTTTCTGTTACCAGAGGAATAGAAGAGCTCTGATCTATAAATTCAAGGCAAATGGATCTTTAGACAAGTTCATATACAATGGTGAATCTCAGAATACTACTGCCTCTCGCTTGGAGTGGAAAACATTGTTCCAAATTGCAGTTGGCATTGCTAGAGGTTTACAGTATCTACTTCGAGGATGTAATAAGGATTGTTCATTTTAACATAAAACCTTACAACATTCTACTGGATGAAGACTTCTGCCCAAAAATCTCTGATTTCGGCCTTGCAAAATTATGCCAAAGGAAAAAGAGTGTTGTATCGATGTTGGGTGCTAGAAGGACTCCTGGATTTATTGCTCCGGAAGTGTTTTGTCGAAACTTTGGAGGGGTTTCTCACAAATCTGATGTGTATAGCTATGGAATGATGGTTCTTGAAATGGTTGGAGCAAGCAAGAATCATGAAGTTGGAGGGGTCAGTAAGATTGAATCTTATTTTCCAGACTGAATTTACGAGCACCTCGACCGTGGTGAGGATCTAGGAATTGAAGGAGTGACTACTGAGGAGGAAGAAGAACAGCAAGGAAAATGGTTTTAGTGAGTTTGTGGTGCATTCAGACCAATCCAGCAGACAGGCCTTCAATGAGTAATGTGATAGAAATGCTGGAAGGAAGCCTTCAATCGTTGCAAATTCCTTCTAAGCCTGTCCTATTTTCTCCCGCAAAGTCACTCCTAGAGTCTTTATCCACGTTATCATCAAATTGGGAGCAAACTAAATAAAGATGTTCATGCAGCTGGACAAGAATATGAATGACCTCATTGGTAATCATTTTTCCCTGTATTTTCTCCATATGAACGTTAGCCTATCTCTCTAATTTACAGTTCTTAGAGCATCTCTAACAATGCTCTATTTTAATTAACCACTTTTTTAAATTCACTTTCATAACGCTATCTATTTTACCTAACTACTTCAACTAACTTTAATTAACTTTCAATAATAAAATTCAGAAAATAGCAATTCAACTATTCATTGTACAAATTTAATCAATTATAAGCTACAAAAGAGAACCAACCTCCCGAAAATTACTACTCCCAAACTAAATTCTCTCAAATTAAATCACAAAATCCAAAACAAAATCACCTCAAAACTTTCGAGTTTGATAGAAAACTTCTGAAAGCTTCGAGTTTAATCAAACTAGATGTCATCGTCTCTCCATCGATCGTCTCATCCAAACACTAGACCAACAACTTCTGAAGTAGTTAGGGAGAAGTGACTAGCTAAATGTAACTAGTGAAAATGAGATTATGGAAAATAGATAGGAGAATAACTAGTTTGTTGGAGCCACATTTTAAAGAGAAACTATCTAAAATAGCTAAAAAGGGGATTTTAACTAACCTTTTGGAGTTGCTCTTAGATTCAACTTATGACAAGTGAAAAAATAGATTATTTTTCCCTTTAAACTTACAATGCGTCGAGAATTTGTAGTTCAAAACAGGGTGTTCATGGTCCATGTCAATTTGTTCCAACAATATTGTCGAGATGTAATGCTTATTGTCAACTGTAAATATGATATCTTTAGGAGATTGAATGAGTAAGGGATGGTATTCAATTTATTCGTTTCGCCAATAGAGTGTAATAACGCAAAGAGGAAAAACAAAAAAAAGAATAATTTTTACTAACGTTCTTTCTCGCCATAATTACCTAATGAGGTTGAAGAAGTCCACTCTTAAGGACCCTCAATCCCATTTTAGCCTAAAAGATGAAACAGGGTGCTCTGTATTGGATAACGAAGTTTTTAATTGTAATTTACACNGGGGTAAACTTGGGCAAGGAGGATTTGGTACTGTGTACAAGGGAAAGCTATCCGATTGTCAGCTGGTTGCGGTGAAAGTCTTGAATGAGACCAAGGACAATGTAGAAGAGTTCATTATTNACTTGGAGAAGTTTAGAACAAAGTTTTTATCACTTCATTCGCTTTACCGCTTCTTCTTTGAAAAAAGTCATTTGATATTGGGTCGAAGTTGAAACCATCCTCCAGGCTNACTTGGAGAAGTTTAGAACAAAGTTTTTATCACTTCATTCGCTTTACCGCTTCTTCCTTGAAAAAAGTCATTTGATATTGGGTCGAGGTTGAAACCATCCTCCAGGATCTTATGGCAGTCCTAATGTGCCTATCTATAATAAATACAACACACCCATTTGGCAAGGTTTCTCTTGTAACTTGTAAGGAAAGTTGATGGTTCAACTTCAAAATGAAAGTGTTGGTCAGAATATCAGATACAGAGAAACGGAAACTAATGTGCAGCGACCTGGAGGTTCATACCTTTTTTCTCTAAACATACAGTTGCAACATATATAGATGGTTGGACAACTTAACTCTTAATAATGTTTTACTTTTCAATCAGAATAAATCATCTGAAAGCTGATAGTCTGCTTGAGAAACCTCAGAAACCAAACAGCCTGAAAATTCAGGGATGGGCACGGACCATGTCGACATGTTGAAAAGGTAATCTTGTTTGGACTTAATTTTTTGCAGTTTTCTTTGTTTGATCACCCTATTTAGATTTGATAAATTACATTTGAAACTTTTTCTTGTCACAATTTTGATCACTGGTTTTTGTCATTATTTTTTATTGTATGACTGCTACTTGTCACTGTTCATTTATCATTGTAATTTTTGCATGTATAATCCTAATTTGAAAAAATTTTACAATAAAAAAAATTTAAATTGTGAATTTGAACACGTGAATATAGAGAAAAAAAGAATCTAAATTGAAAATAAAAAATTACAATTAACGAGTTTTGAGTTTTGAATTTGAAAACGCATCTATACTAATAAGATAGGACCCAATTTGAATCTTTTTCTATTTTAAAATTTAATTCAATTTTAATTTATTTTGAAAAGCACAAGAACGGCTCAGATTAAATCCACTTTTAATTCAAAGGTCCAAAGTTCATCTCAATTTTTTCAACATAATCTAAAGGCTAAAAATACATCTTATACAAATGCCAAATCCCGCCCAAAAATTAAACCCACTTACACGTTACCCAACTCCTACACGCCACCCAATCCCAATCAGACTGTCTCTCTACCTCTCTTTCTTTCTCTCACAGAAGATCTCAACTCAAACGGTAACACATTTGCTACCACCATCTCTCTCTCTCTCTTTCTACCCTACAACTCTCTTCTACCTCTCACCTTTTGCTCTTCTCTACCATGGCTCAACCCACTGACGACACAACCCAGGTATCTCTCTCTCTCTCTTTGTCATACCTCTCTTCCTTCACCTCACGCACACACACCATACACATACACACAAACACAACAACCCACGCACACATAACACGCTACAAATCACCCTCGCTCACCCACACACCCAAGGTTGAGGCGCACACACACACACACATTACACACACAGTAGCATGCAGAGACACACAAAACATAGCAGACACATTCTGTGTTAGGTTTTCTAATTAGGTGCTAAGTTTTGTAATATTGAATGTTAAGTTTTTCAAATTGGGGTTTTCCATTCAATAAGGTTTGTGACATTTACGAATTTGGTGTTTTTAATGAAATAAGGTTTGTGACAAATTGAATGTTGTATGCTAACTATTTGTTAAAATGCTTCACTCAAGTGATTTTTTTTTTTTTGATCTTCACTCAAGCGATTTTGTATGCTAACTATTTGGATTTTGGGCTTTTTAATTTACTTTCAACTCTTTCGTTTGTTTTTACATATTATAATTTGATGCTTACTAATTGCTTATGGGGTCGGGTAGCGGCATCTCTGATTTATGGGTACTAAAGGAGACTGAAAAGTTTGAATTTAAGTGGGTAAAAAGTGAGGAGGTTGGAGAAAATAAGAATATTCTCCATGTTTATGTCTTTTGCTAACTTATTACACTCTTAAGCATTTATTCTACATATTTTTTGCTCTCAAGAAATTAAAAGAATTTCATGAAGTCTCTGAATTTGAATCAGACATGCCGCTATTAAATCGGTTCTACTTTCTTGTACATTTAAAGTTGTTTAACTGATGGAAAAAAAAAAAAAAAAAACAAAGCATGAAAGGTGATTGTAGAAGTAGTTCAAATTTCCAATACTTTTGTGGGTCTGTGTTGCCATGTGTTGCAATCAAGATGTGTTGAATAGACAAGTTTTATGTGGTATGTTAAATTATCTCTTGAAGTACTTGGTTCCTTTCTTTTGTGATCTTTGGACAGCTTTCTTTGTTTACTTGGATCTTCATCAAGGAGCTATCAAGGGATCAATTTAGGAATAAAATGGAATAAAATGGAGTACTGTAGTTGATATTCAATGGCTTATGCATTTAAAGTACTCATTCTACTTTTAAATTTTGAATGACTTTGTTGCATTTAAACTACTCATGTGACTTACTTAGTTGTTTTTGGTCTTTTTAAGTAGACTGTTTATGATTTGACTGCAATAATATTATTGTGCAAATGCTGAAAATATGATATTGAATGCTATTGAAAATAACTAAAATTATGCTTAAATGCCAAAATTTGTTTGACAAATGGATGACGATCTATGATTTTATGTTTATAAAAATGTTTATGACTATTATAATTATGAAGCTGGTAAATGATTGGGTAAACAGTTCTATTAAGGCAACACTGTTATATAATTGTGAGTTCGATGAAAAGTTTGATCTGTATGGATTTTAATTTGGAGTTTGTAAACACTGTACCAGTGTTGTTTTGTTTTGTAATAGTTGGATGTTCAAACTTGGGTTTTCCATGACATCAAAATGTTATTAAGGCAAAATCTTGATGTTATCATTGAAATGCTATTAAGGTNCAATTTGAATCTTTTTCTATTTTAAAATTTAATTCAATTTTAATTTATTTTGAAAAGCACAAGAACGGCTCAGATTAAATCCACTTTTAATTCAAAGGTCCAAAGTTCATCTCAATTTTTTCAACATAATCTAAAGGCTAAAAATACATCTTATACAAATGCCAAATCCCGCCCAAAAATTAAACCCACTTACACGTTACCCAACTCCTACACGCCACCCAATCCCAATCAGACTGTCTCTCTACCTCTCTCTCTTTCTCTCACAGAAGATCTCAACTCAAACGGTAACACATTTGCTACCACCATCTCTCTCTCTCTCTTTCTACCCTACAACTCTCTTCTACCTCTCACCTTTTGCTCTTCTCTACCATGGCTCAACCCACTGACGACACAACCCAGGTATCTCTCTCTCTCTCTTTGTCATACCTCTCTTCCTTCACCTCACGCACACACACCATACACATACACACAAACACAACAACCCACGCACACATAACACGCTACAAATCACCCTCGCTCACCCACACACCCAAGGTTGAGGCGCACACACACACACACATTACACACACAGTAGCATGCAGAGACACACAAAACATAGCAGACACATTCTGTGTTAGGTTTTCTAATTAGGTGCTAAGTTTTGTAATATTGAATGTTAAGTTTTTCAAATTGGGGTTTTCCATTCAATAAGGTTTGTGACATTTACGAATTTGGTGTTTTTAATGAAATAAGGTTTGTGACAAATTGAATGTTGTATGCTAACTATTTGTTAAAATGCTTCACTCAAGTGATTTTTTTTTTTTGATCTTCACTCAAGCGATTTTGTATGCTAACTATTTGGATTTTGGGCTTTTTAATTTACTTTCAACTCTTTCGTTTGTTTTTACATATTATAATTTGATGCTTACTAATTGCTTATGGGGTCGGGTAGCGGCATCTCTGATTTATGGGTACTAAAGGAGACTGAAAAGTTTGAATTTAAGTGGGTAAAAAGTGAGGAGGTTGGAGAAAATAAGAATATTCTCCATGTTTATGTCTTTTGCTAACTTATTACACTCTTAAGCATTTATTCTACATATTTTTTGCTCTCAAGAAATTAAAAGAATTTCATGAAGTCTCTGAATTTGAATCAGACATGCCGCTATTAAATCGGTTCTACTTTCTTGTACATTTAAAGTTGTTTAACTGATGAAAAAAAAAAAAAAAAACAAAGCATGAAAGGTGATTGTAGAAGTAGTTCAAATTTCCAATACTTTTGTGGGTCTGTGTTGCCATGTGTTGCAATCAAGATGTGTTGAATAGACAAGTTTTATGTGGTATGTTAAATTATCTCTTGAAGTACTTGGTTCCTTTCTTTTGTGATCTTTGGACAGCTTTCTTTGTTTACTTGGATCTTCATCAAGGAGCTATCAAGGGATCAATTTAGGAATAAAATGGAATAAAATGGAGTACTGTAGTTGATATTCAATGGCTTATGCATTTAAAGTACTCATTCTACTTTTAAATTTTGAATGACTTTGTTGCATTTAAACTACTCATGTGACTTACTTAGTTGTTTTTGGTCTTTTTAAGTAGACTGTTTATGATTTGACTGCAATAATATTATTGTGCAAATGCTGAAAATATGATATTGAATGCTATTGAAAATAACTAAAATTATGCTTAAATGCCAAAATTTGTTTGACAAATGGATGACGATCTATGATTTTATGTTTATAAAAATGTTTATGACTATTATAATTATGAAGCTGGTAAATGATTGGGTAAACAGTTATATTAAGGCAACACTGTTATATAATTGTGAGTTCGGTGAAAAGTTTGATCTGTATGGATTTTAATTTGGAGTTTGTAAACACTGTACCAGTGTTGTTTTGTTTTGTAATAGTTGGATGTTCAAACTTGGGTTTTCCATGACATCGAAATACTATTAAGGCAAAATCTTGATGTTATCATTGAAATGCTATTAAGGTAAAATATTTGAATGTTATACTGTATGATTTTGGATTTGATGGTCAAAGTATTGATGTTCACTTTTAGTTACAAACTTCAATTATTAACTCAAGTAATTGGACATTTTGAATGAGAGGCCTTGAAACATTTTTTATCTTCAATTTAATTTTTTTCCTTAATGCATCAATTGTTGGTTTTTTATTTTTGTGTTACGATGCCTATAGGGGCAAGTGTGACCTTTTTTTTTTCATTCTAGACTTAATTTGTAAATAATCTGGAAAAAAAATTTCAGCTTTGAGATTGAATTTCCGTTATGTGTTATAGTGTTCCATTTTAGTTTTCGGGTTGAATTTTTCAGGAAGTATATATTTTGTTTTGAAAAGTGTTTGTTTAGAGCTTTTAATTTTCCAGAACTATAATATGGTAGATGGCGATTGAGTTGATTTTCCATTATGTTGGTTTCCATAATTATTTTCCCTTTTTAATATGGTAGCCCATATTTATGATTTTATTGTTGTCTTAATTGAGATTTATATTGTGTGTTATGTGGTGAGTTTAGTAATTGGTTTGAGCCATATTTTTACTAATATATAATTTTTTTTTTGTTATACAGTGCCTTCAAACATGAGTTCGTTGCTATTGAATATTTTTTTTTTTAATTNAGAGAGAGAGAGAGAGAGAGAGTTCTAATATAAAAAAATTATAAAATTTAAGAATTTTAGTTTTCAAAGTAATCGAATTTTTTATTTGATTTTTTCAATAGTAACTGTGATGATGTTAAGAGTATTTCGGTCCTTATGCTCCGGCGTGTGTTTTTTGCCAAAAAAATTTTGAGTTTGTACTTAAAGCCTAATAAATTATAAAACATATACCTTGTTCCCAAAAATCCAAAGAAGAATGAGAAGGTTTGGATTTACATAGTTGGGCCTACAAGGCCTCTTTATTCACTAACACAATGGCCATAAACAGTAGCATCAAAGAGACTTAAAAATCAACTGTAACATCAAAAAAAAACAATCCAATAATAAACAGGATCACATATACTAATATTTTTCTTAATTTTCCTGGTGACGTGGCCGAAATATGACTGACACTTAAAGTAATCCAAGTATTTTTCACCTCTAGTCAACAATAATACACCGCCCGAAGATTGAGGAAGACCTCCTTAGGAAATTTTCGAAGTTTGCATTGACTTGACAAAGTTGGAAATATAGGATCAAAATTTCACGACATGTAATGCTTACTTTGGAAATATAGGATCAATTGACGACATTTAATGCTTACTTTGAATTTTGGGTTACAAGTAATTTTTGCCTTTCAATTATGTTTGTTTTTGACGGCGTAAACTTCGTTATATCAATTTTATTAATTTAATTTTTAAAATATGTAGTTCGTGTTTAAATTATTCCTATACAAATGATCCATTTAATTTTCATATATCGATTGAAATAATAACACGTGGTAATTTGTGCATAAACTATTTAAACACAAATTAAATTCTTTAGTGATTAAATTAACAATGTTAATATATTGAAAATTAAACTGACAAAATAAATATTATTTCATGGATCAGAAATTAGGGGGGTTAATTCGTGTGACTTATATGTCGTGTCTTATTCATGTCAAGACTCACTAATAAAAAATATATATTTCGTGTGTTCTGAGTGTAAAATATTAGTTTAAACCATTTATTATATGTATTTAATAATCGTGTTAATTTTATAATAATATCCCGTTGAATTTATGTCAAATTGGTCTCAACAGTTTAGAGATGACACCTTAGCCAAAAATAAAATAAACCCTTAAATTTTATATATCTTTTTTTTGGTCAGATCATCCGATATTCGGAAGTCACAACAGTCTCTGACTAATCTGGATTTGAGTCGGGTAAGACCACAAGGGCAGTAAACTCTCCCTACCAAACAAGCTGCATTTCAAAATCTCAAACTAAAGACTTTGGTTAGACTAGAATAACCCCTCACCAGCTGATTGCGGTGGTTAAATTTTATAAATCCAACCCAAAATTAAGTTGGATTGCACCAATGGTAGATATCTAAACTCCTCTCTCTCTCTCTCTCTCTCTCTCAAAACTTAAGAAGAAAATGGATCCCAATCTCTTCAGACCCTCTTGTGTCTTCTTGAACATGTTCATAATCTCCATCTTAAGCCACGTTCCCATGTTTCTATGTCAAGATAATGAGCAATATGCAGCTTGTGGTAACTTGTTTCAGTGCGCAAACATTTCGAGCATTGGTTATCCTTTCTCCGGACAGAACCGGCCGGCGTACTGCGGCCATCCAGGTTTCCAGCTCAATTGCTCCGGTGACGCCCCTCTGATCACAATCCTGTCGGGAGAATACCGAGTCCTTGAAATCGATAACGGGACACAAACTCTCAAAGTTGCTAAAGAGGTTTTGTTGAACAATCTCTGTCCCACCAATCCCTATAACACCACCATCGATTTCGACCTTTTCAGCTATGCTTCCAATCTACAGAACTTGACCCTTAACTATAGCTGCACCGGAACTCAGGCTGAACACCAGTTTGATTGCACTGGAAACGACGGTACCACCACTGTCAACTATTTCAGCATAGCAGATACATACTTGAGCGTGGGGACATGCGATGACAGCGTCTTTGTTCCTATTAGTCAAACCTCGGCTCAGGTTTTAGAGAGTCCAAAGGCTTCAGTGAATGATCTAAGAGCAGCAATTAGGGGTGGTTTTCAGTTGGAGTGGTCAGCAAAAGATTTGTCTTGTGAGCAATGCATCCAATCGGGTGGGCGATGCGGGTCAGTCAATTCGCGTTCCACATCCTTCGCTTGCTATTGCGCAGATCGACCTTATGAACTTACCTGTAACAAAACTCAAACCGGCACCGGTAACGGTATGTGCCCTTCATCTTCTTATCCTTATTTAGTTCAAATTTGTCACGGTTCCAAGTCAGTTAAATATTGAGATTAGATGCGAGAGTACTGACCGGGACCAAACGCTGCAACTCAAAAAGGGGCATTTTATTTTTAAAAGTAATATTTGTTTAAAATTTATTTTTTCGTTTTTCGAGATGCTCACTGCACCAGCTTAAANATGTGCCCTTCATCTTCTTATCCTTATTTAGTTCAAATTTGTCACGGTTCCAAGTCAGTTAAATATTGAGATTAGATGCGAGAGTACTGGCCGGGACCAAACGCTGCAACTAAAAATGGGGCATTTTATTTTTAAAAGTAATATTTGTTTAAAATTTATTTTTTCGTTTTTCGAGATGCTCACTGCACCAGCTTATAATGATAACACTAATAGAGAATTGTAGACTTTGTGCATTCTATGGTGTATAAAAATAACAAATAAACGAAAAAAAACAGAACGTCAAAAACAAAGTAGATTATTTATTATAAAATTAAATAATTTTTGTGAAAATTGAGACCAAGGGACTTATAATGATTTGAGTCCATTAAGAAAATTTATTTGATGATAAGTTCATTTTTTATCTTAATAATAAATAGTTAAGTCTACTATTTTTTTAATACTTCAAAATGTCCTTCTTATAATGTTTCAATAGTATCAAACCTTCGTTCGGTTTCCTAATTAGGAAACACTCAGATTTTTTATCCCTTAATTCATGCTCATAAGATTTGACCTTAAAATTTAAAATTCAAATTTATGAAATACATTATTTTGGTTGTTCTCCGACAATTCTGAATTTTTTTTCTTCCCCACCATGAACGAAGATGTTGCTGCCGAAGCTCACGACCACAAAAGCTCTTGATTCCATTAATATGCACCCACCATGAGCAGAGCTTTGATTCCACACAAATTGCCCTCAGATTTTGTCGAAATTCCAAGTAGAATTGTACACTAACTCGGATTCAACCAAGGCCGGTAGATCTATTTACATTCGTACATGTGGATCGTCGCACGTTGTCCTGTTATTGTTGTTGTTTGTTAAGGCTACTGCTATTGTGCTATTTGTTTAGTCTCGATTTAATTGGCTGTGTATTTTTGTGAAGAAGACGACGTTGTATTAGTACAATTTCTTTTCCATGTTACTATTTCTGTTTTGTTATGCTTGTGCATTTTACTATCTTTTTTCATGTTACTATTTTTTATTGAACATGTTATTATTTTTTTGATAAGTATGTCCCTGTTAATATTGAATGTTACTATTTTTTCGAAAATATTAATATTTAATGTTACTATTTTTTGTTGAATATGTTACTATTGTTTTTTTTTCAAATTTTAATTTACGATGTTACTATTTTTTATTTTTGAATGTTATTATATTTTTGTGTTTAAATGGTACTATTTTTTTGTTTAAATTATACTATTTTTTATATTTGAATGTTACTATTTTTTGTTTTTAATGTTAATATTAAATATTACTATTTTTCTGAAATATTAATATTCAATGTTACTACTGTTATTTTTTCAAATATTAATATATAATATAACTACTTTTTATTTTTGAATGATACTAATTTTTATGTTCAAATGGTATTATTTTTTGTATTTAAATGATATATTTTTTTTTTTGTATTTGAATGTTGCTATTTTTTATTTTTAATGTTACCATATATAAATATATATATATATATACACACACACATGCACACAAGAGATATAGTCCTAACATATATATGTATGTAGACAGATATGAGAGGAAAAAAAATTTAATGTTAATCAAACTCATAAAATTAAGAAATTTTTAGTTTTTAGTTTTTAGTTTTTAGTTTTACTTCACTTCTAAATGGAATTGATAGTCTGGTAAAATTAACAAAAAATAGATTTCATAGAAATAAGTTTTTTTGGCGGGCTTAAGTCTACATAGGAGAACCGGCCTTCAAATTTTCCTAAATTTTTTATTTAAGCTAGTGGTTATAATTACAAAAAATAGGACTTAAATAAAAAAAAAAAAAATTGGGCCTAAAGCCCAGACTTTAATAACCTTAAAATAGAGTTGACCCTATTAGATACGAGTATATAAATTTTTAGGCACCTTTTATTTGAGACTGTCTAAGTTTTATCCATGAATTCATAATAATTAGTGTCAAAATTAATCACCACGTCGAGTATGAGATCAAATCCAATATGACATGCAGGTCAAGTCAAGGAATGGAGACCTATCGGCTAGGTTAAGATAACTTGATATTAACTATGGACATAATACTGTCTGATTGAATTTCATTGGGTCGTTTGCTGTGTTGTTCTGTTTTTGGATTTCCTCGAATCTGACATCAGTTGTAACTTGTAACAAAACCCTCCTGTACCAGAAGAAGAGTACATGGTTTGTTATCTGATCTTGTTCAATTGCATTTTTGAATAGATTATTACCAGTAAAAAGTAGGATGGAGACGCAACTTCAATTTCATTCTAATTATATGATATTGTAGTATCGTTGTACTCCTCCTGAACCATTATGATGACTTCTATAAGTATTCGGTAACAACATCTCTTACTCATCAAGTTTCACAAATTTTATGTTTCTTATGTTTCTAAAGCAGGACCAACCGTGACGAGATCAAACACGACCAAACCAACCACAATGGGACCAATCGCGACAAGACCAAACGTGGCAAGACCAGTNTTTTATGTTTCTTATGTTTCTAAAGCAGGACCAACCGTGACGAGATCAAACACGACGAAACCAACCACAATGGGACCAATCGCGACAAGACCAAACGTGGCAAGACCAATCGCGACAAGACCAAACGTGGCAAGACCAATCGCGACGGGACCAACTGTGACCAAAACGCGGCAGTTAAATACTATGAGGATAACTCTCCTAGGTACAGTCAATTCTTATTATTTCTGCCCCTATAATAATTTGGAAGAAAACCCTCTTGTACTTGAGAGAGAGAGAGAGAGAGAGTACGTGGTTTTTTGCCTGATCCTGTTCAATTTCATTTTTAAATGGAATATTACCTGCAAAAAGTAGGATAGAGTCGCAACTTCAATTTTATTCTAATTATATGATATTGGAGTATCATAGTACTCTTACTGAACGATTACAATGACTTCCANTGCCCCTATAATAATTTGGAAGAAAACCCTCTTGTACTTGAGAGAGAGAGAGAGAGAGAGTACGTGGTTTTTTGCTTCAATTTCATTTTTAAATGGAATATTACCTGCAAAAAGTAGGATAGAGTCGCAACTTTAATTTTATTCTAATTATATGATATTGGAGTATCATAGTACTCTTACTGAACGATTACAATGACTTCCATAAGTATTCGGCAATAGTATCTCTTGCTCATCAAGTTTCACAAATTTTATGTTTCTTATGTTTCTAACGCAGGATCAATCGCGACGGCACCAACCGGGATGGGACCAATCGCGACGGCACCAACCGTGATGGGACCAATCACGACGGCACCAACCGCAAGGGGACCAATCGTGATGGGACCAATCGCGACGGCACCAACCACAAGGGGATCAATCGTGATAGGACCAACCGCGATGGGACCGATTGCGACAAGACCAACCAAGACACGGTTAAGTACTAAGATGATAATTCTCATAGGTACAGTCAATTCTAATTGTTTCTGCCTCTATACTTAGTTGGAAGAAATCTCTGAATGGGGCATAAGCTTTTTGATTGTTCTTCGAGGTTATGGTTTACAGTTTCTGAATCACATGAACCCCTCCAACCTTTATATGCAGGCTTCTTAGTCGGTGCTGCTGGGATGATAATACTCGTAGTTGTTACACTCTTCTTCTGTAAACGACAAAGCTTATCAGTTATGTCAATTTTCTTCTGGAAGAATGAAAGAATGAACGACCAAAATATAGATGCATTTATGGAAAAGTACGGGTCTCTTGCTCCAAAACGGTATAGCTATTCAGATATCAGGAAAATGACCAACTCATTGAGGGATAAAATTGGGCAAGGAGGGTTTGGTACTGTATATAAGGGAAAGCTATCTGATGGTCAGCTAGTTGCAGTGAAAATCTTGAGTGAGACCAATGACAATGTGGAGGAGTTCATTAACGAAGTCAGCATTAGCAAGACTTCCCATGTCAATGTAGTNTGCTTCCATCACAAGGTGATACAAACCTCTCAACCAGGTAGTAAGACTGAAAGAAAACAGCAACATACGCAAAGTTGAAATCTACTCTATCAATGAAAAATGAAGAATAACTAAAGTGAAATGTTACAAGAATATCTACCATTNGAGTGGAAAACATTGTTCCAAATTGCAGTTGGCATTGCTAGAGGTTTAGAGTATCTGCATCGAGGTTGCAATGCAAGGATTGTTCATTTTGACATAAAACCTCACAACATTCTACTGGATGAAGACTTCTGCCCGAAAATCTCAGATTTCGGCCTCGCAAAATTATGCAAAACGAAAAAGAGTATTGTATCGATGTTGGGTGCTAGAGGCACTCCTGGATATATTGCTCCGGAAGTGTTTTGTAGAAATTATGGAGGGGTTTCTCATAAATCTGATGTGTATAGCTATGGAATGATGGTGCTTGAAATGGCTGGAGCAAGCAAGAACCATGAAGTTGGAAGGGTCAATAAGAGTGAATCTCATTTTACGGACTGGATTTACGAGCATCTCGAACGTGGTGAGGATCTAGGAATTGAAGGAGTGACTACTGAAGAGGAAGAAGTAACATCAAGGAAAATGGTTTTAGTGAGTTTGTGGTGCATTCAGACTAATCCAGCAGACAGACCATCCATGAGTAATGTGGTAGAAATGTTGGAAGGAAGCCTTCAATCGTTACAAATTCCTCCTAAGCCTATCCTATTTTCTCCGGCAAGGCAACCGGTAAACTTTTCAACCACGTTATCATCAACTTGGGATGAAAATAAAGATCTTCATTCAGCTGGACAAGAGTATGAATGACCCCATTCGTCAGCATTTTTCTCTGCATTTTCTCTATGTAATTGATAGCCTATCTCAGTGATTTATAGTTCATAGATTCAACCTGCAAAAATAGAAAAAATGGTTTGACTGCTTTATATTCCAATCTTGATTTTCTTTGAAACAATTTATCCAAGGCTGATTACAGAACTAGTTTATTCAGTTTGACATAAACTCAGTACTTTATTATTTATTATTTAACTATTACAAAATTAAAAAAAAAAAAAAAAACAAGTGTTTCATATAGTATATATTTGCATTATGAGCATTCTCCCACAACTAAACTATCAATTTGTTCAGATCTTAATTTGTAATGCTTCCATCACAAGGTGATACAAACCTCTCAACCAGGTAGTAAGACTGAAAGAAAGCAGTAACATACGCAAAGTTGAAATCTACTCTATCAATGAAAAATGAAGAATAACTAAAGTGAAATGTTACAAGAATATCTACCACTTCAACAATTCTACAACCAATTTCAAAGTTAAGGTTTCAAATTTTTAAGTCCCAATTTCAGTTTATATCAAGTAACAAATGCAAAACAGGGGAGGAGATGAAAGGGACCAAATAATAATGATTAGTACTTATCACAACAATCTTAATTTGAGTTAAGATTGAGGTTTAAGCCTAATTCTTTAATTTATGAAAAAATCTCACTTTTTTTTCGGAAAATTAAAACCTACCCCCAAATTTTTCACAAACTTTTATGTTGGGGCAAGTTTCAAACAATATTTCAATAGTTAATGTTTTCGAACAATGTTAAAAATATTAAAATTTTAATTTAACCCTCAAATTTTCCAAAATTGCAGTGAGGGTTGAGACAGTTATACAACAATCTATGGAGTGTTTTAGGTAACAAATTAATGATGATAGCATTTTCATCTACCCGACCCGGAAATCTTAACACCACCATATAGATTACATTCCAAGACCAAAGTCATGTCTTTTATTCAGAAACAGTAAAACTGTTCAATAGTTATTTTCCTTTGCCATTATACCCTTTCCTATTTTAATGTCAAAACCTCATCAGGCTCGACATGGTTTTGAAAGAACAAACTCTTGAACCTACCTCCTTGGCCTCAAATTATGCATACGAATCACAAAACTTATGTCACTAAAAGCAATCAATTTCCACACATGCAATGAAACACAGTAAATATACGACTCAATGGCACAGCCTGTGTTCATTGCCACGCCCATAGTTGGGGTAGCGAATATCGTCAATTAGGCCTAGATACATCAAAAAAATAGGCCAACCAACACAACTGACATGCAAGACACATCAAAAGAAACCAAATTGAAGTACCCAGCTAATCAATATAAACTTGTACACTGTAGATCAATCGGCCCAAATCAAGGGACGAAGTTCACATCTTCTTGGGCTCATCATCTGTAGGATCACGAAGAGTCCCAAACATCCAGTCCATCCATATCGTGTAATGGCCATAATTATGGCGATAAGTAGTGTGATGAATGGTGTGGTAGCCAGCACCCATTACAGGCCATAATTTACCATGTATGCAGTCGTGAATGTTTGCCGTCCATATGCCCTCCAGGAATAATAGGACTATATGAGTCGTGAAATGCATTGGCACCAGGAAAAGAGCAACTACATGTGGTAAAGCCTGCAGAATCCCATCCAGCGGGTGGAATGCCAGACCTGAAAGACAAACACCATATCGTTTGTCTATTGAATCACAAATACAATGTCAACAGTAGAATGTCGGAACTGTAAGGACACTAGGAGAATGAAAGTAGTATGAAACGGAGGAAATAATTGCATCATGTTTCCCGCAATACTTGAAGCCACGGATCCCATCTTTCAATAACGCCGTTTCCCCCACCGAAAAAGGGGTTGGGGATGAGATGCCACATAAAACATTAGGAATTAGGGTAAATGAGGACATTTCTGTATAGGATAATCTCACGTGTGGTGCAGAATAGTTGAATCCCACAAATACAAACAAACAGAAATACTTTATAAAGTGCCAGATAAAGCATTTGTCCTGAAGGCACATGCATATTGATGAATTTGGAACATACATGATTTCCATCAAATACCTAGACCCAAAAAGAAAAGAACAAATGAACATTAAGGCGTGCAAGGAGACCCATTCACACATCCCCATATCTGTCTTAATTGTTCAGCCTCACTCCCGACTCTCGAGACAATTCAATGTATCAGTAGCTTCAACACCCAGAAATCTATGGTGCATGTTGAATATCTTTATTCTTGCTTGCACTTTTCTACTGTTTGATTGCAATATGAGAATTTACCCAAATAACCGACAGAAATAGTTGGATGAAGTAGCTTAGCATATAATTTCAGCTTCAGGCAGTAGTAGGTTCGATAGTTGATTTTAAGTTAGGGATGTGGGGCAAGCATGGTGGATTTAGCCAAAGAAGTATTAGCTATAAATCACAAGGGTAAAAAAATCAAAAGTTCCTTTGATTCTTTGAACCCAGCAGGCACCCATCACAAAACCTAGTGGAAATGGATAGAGATGCCCACTAGGCTCCTAAAAAAATCTAATTTGCTTCATATTTCAGCATGGGAAAAAGATCTCCATTCATGTAGGAATCTACAAAGTTGAGTTGAGTTGACACGTACAGTATGACCCATTTGTATAGGGTGGGCCCAAAGGAATTAGGAGTTGTCTTACTTTTAATCTGTATCTGAGGCAAACAACTGTGTACATAATCTCTTGGGTACATGATGAATGTTGTGTAACAGAAGACTACATTCTCACGTTTACAGGAACACAGGTGCGAAGTTATAGTTTAAATTTGCTTAATAATGGTAAATTTTGATTTAAGTCTCTTCTTTGGATTACAGCATGTTTCTGGAACATACATGATTTCCTGTCTTTTCGTTTCATCCATACTTCAGAATTCTTCAGGTCAAAATAAACAGATCTAAACAGACTTGTCATGCAATTCTTGCACACAACGTAGTGGTGTTAATCATTAAGCTGTAACACATTATCCTACAACTTATGAGAATTGTATAGAAAGAAAGATGAAGCCACTTAACCCATCAATCAAGGAAGGCATACATACAACTACAAATTTGAAGATGTTCAATTTGACATAGCATCAATTCAAGGAAACCGTCTTGATTAGGAATTAGAACTTACCAGCAAATGGAGAAAGTGTATTTTCCTTGTTGTAGATGTGATGTGTTGCATGAAGATACTTGTAGAGAGGCTTTATGTCATGCAACTCTCTATGCATCCAGTAAATTCCAAACTCCACAATTACAAGGTAAACAATTAAATAAACGAGGTAAGCAAGCCAGCCTATGTCATTTATTCTCGAGAAACACTTTGTCCATCCATTTTCAACCATGTACTCCGATAGCGTTGGAAGAGAAACATACCACGGCATGGCCTTCGTTGCAACACATATTTGCAAGAGCATGGCCTTCGTTGAAGGGATGGCATCTGCAACAAACGTGTTCATCACATTTTGTTATTTGGAAACTTTTTTTTTTTTTTTTTTTTTTTTC
>CAUOFW020002058.1:1095870-1179197 GCA_963454935.2 Ilex paraguariensis
ATTTTTTTTTTTTTTTTTTTTTTTTTGTCGGGGGGCGGGGAGGAAGAGGTATTAAAGAAACTATTTTTCGCCATATACACACAACATAGCTTTTCTAGCCTAGCCCTGGCAATACAATAATCACCTTCCAAATTGAAGTATTCACAAGATTTAATTCAGACAGAAAAGTTTTAGGGACCATTGAACTAAGTCTTTAAATAATATTACACATTCTATAAGGAAATTTGAGGATGAGATGAATTAAAGCTATCAATGCTTTTTACCCTCAACTATATACACTTTTACATGCATGCTCTTAATACCATTCAACTACAAATGTACAAGTTTAGTCCTCTATTTCTACAATACCCTTACTATTCCTTCCAATATCGTATTATCAGCTGGGAAGAAGCTCAAGGATATGAGGAGATGTGCATCTGACGAGGGAGAGATCAAACTTTTTATCTTCTGAAAGAAAAAACCCTCTTAGTAGCAGCACTCTTGCACCTTAATTTTGTTGCAAATGTTTTATATTGGGGGAAAAAATTTAGAAGGAGAAAACGTTCATCATTTAAAGCTTACACTTCTAAATTGAATTTCAATCAATGACACACTTCAAAGTTTTAAAACTATGTTAGATGGCCTAAACCTTGATCTCCGGCCACAAATCAAAGCTTAAGATGTTGAAAAATTGATAATATGCTTGATAGCATAAATAAACAAAATGGCTGAGAGAAATATCCGCAAAAAAAAAATATATATATTGAAAGTTAAAAATCAGAAATAGAACCCATATGATATACACATTTACACATTTACACATTTTACTTGAATTGAAATCAAAAATCCAATTTCAAAGACTAATAGCTATACAGGACAGACCCATTTGAAATAACTATAATTTTGTACAAATTGAATATTATAACACACAAAACAAAACCCAATTAATCCCAACGAGAGAGAGAGAGAGAGAGAGAGATCAAGCCGTATATCAAAGTATATTCAGAGCACATGAGTAATATATAGCATCAATCAACAGGAGTAAAAACGTGTATATACCTTTCGGAACATAAACGTTATGCTTCAAGTAATATATATAGAAACACCATAAGAATCCGGAGACGAAATACACTAGGGTTCCTCCAATGTAGTTACGGACCCACGTTTGGAGGAAGTGCGGAAGCGGGTCACACACTCTCTCTGGCAAGACTGTCCCCAGAACAATGCGGTTGTAGAAAGAAGTCTCGTCCACGAAGAGTTTAAAGTAATCCTCCATCACATACAACGAGAGTGTCAGATTCGGGCTGGTGCCGCCGGCGAATAGACACAACCGATGAAAATGCTTGGACTTCGTTTAAGCAGAAAAGGTCAAAAGGACTGTCTACCCCTATATTGTTCTTGTTTTAGAGATCTGATCTGGATGGCTCCGTAGTGTTGGACCACAACTGTGTGTCAGCACACCATTTAACACCCTAAAGTTTAGTCTATTCCTAATTTGACCCACAGGTGTTTTTTGGGGAGAAAATTTACAATGTAAATCAATAATAAACAAACAAATAGGCATGGGAACTCCATGGAATTTATTCACTACTCATCCATATAATTTGATAACTGTCCATATAAAGAATTATAATTCGGGGGCAACTGTTTAAATTTAATTATTTTCAAATTTCGTAGTAGTGGGAGACTCGTGTATTTGACAACTCTTATATATTTATTAAATTTTTTATTGAATAATAATGTCACATGTAGTGCTGACATTGTTTTATTATTATGTTGAATATTTATTTTTGGATTGCGTTAGGTTAAATTTGGGGTTTGGATATAGATTTAGGCTTTATTTAAATCTGACCGGAGGTTAAAACAATCATTTCTTATTTTTGTCATTTTTATTAATTGATAGTTACTCAATTGTGATTGATTATAATTTTTTGGAATAATAAAAGATAAAGTATATTTTTTGTCAACTTAAGGGGAAGTTAGTGTAATTATGACATTGGCTTTGACAGACTGTTTGTTGTAAACCAAAGACGTCGATGAACGCTACCCTAATCCATTTAAATCTCTATTTATATTTATATCTGTAGCTATATCTATACTACATAAAAATATTATAAAAAAATTATTTTTTATTTTATCTTTAATTATTATTATAAAATTAATGATACTCAATTATATACTTGTAATTTATATTTTTCACACTTATTTGACTTTCAACTTGTTTTGAATTCTTTTATCAGGACTTTTAAATTTTTTTGAACTTATTTATCAATAGTATAGCTACATACAATTATTTATATATATATATATATATATATGAAGAAATAAAGTAGTTAAATTATTATACATATATAATTATTAGGTTGAATTCCATGGTTCAATATATTTATATTTTATTTTTTGGTATGTAATAATACTAGTTTATTTCTCATGCATGAAGACACGTAGTAATAAAAAAAATAATCAACAATAAAAATATTTATATTTATACCCAAAATCAAATTAAAAAAATAAAAAAAAAAGAGAAATAAATTTAAGCGTCCTATTGTAGTTAAGATAAGCGGTGTTAATGGTGGTGGTGGAAGATGGTGATGGTTATGATGGGTGACGACGATTAATTCTTATGGTGGCAACCGTGGGGGCAATGATGATAATGGTAGTAGGGATGATGGTGGAACAGTGGCGGTAGTAGTAAAGTGGCAGTAATGATAGTGGTGGTGATAGTGGTGGCGGAGACGACGGCAGCAGTGATGGTGGAGGCAGTAGGGTTACTGGTAAAGTGGCAGTAGCATTGATGGGGCGATGGGTGGGGTGGTAACAATAGTAATGGTTGTTGTGACAGAGATGATAGTGAGGTAGCAGCGACGGCGATGGTAGTGCTGATGGGGCAATAGGGGAGATGGGGATAAGGCAATTTAAAACACTCTTTTTTTTTAAATACTTATGAAAAATTATAAGTCCTATAAATACTTTTAAAAAGTTACCCAAATATATTTTTACAGACCTATTTTTTCTATTAAATTTGGAATGTTAATATTAATCGTTGGATTAATTTAAAAGTAAAATTTAAAGAGATTTCAACCGCGAAAAACAAAAGTTATTATGTTTATCTTTTGAGATTTGAATTATATTGTACTTTATTATATAGATTATAAACAATCTAATCAATTTATTTAATAAAATAAAAATTAATAATTTATGCTATAATTAGATGTAAAAATGCCTAAGAGGATTGGAGAGATACCTAAATAAATGAAAATTAAGTACTCAAAAATTTATAGAATAAATTAATACTTAAATTTAGCAATAATTAAAATAATAATTAATTATTCGACACTTAATTTAATTACACATATAATCCAATTATTTATAAAAGTGAAATTATTTAAATTTTTTTACTTGCAACGCACGTCGTGCATTGCTAATTACTTTAAAAGTATAAATTATTAGAAAATAAGTCACAATGTACGTCACGGTCTCAATTTAACAAAATCTTATCTTAAAACCTAAAAAGTAGGTCAATTGGTAACGGGTGCAGACCGTATATTCAGACGTTTTAAGTTCGAATCTTAGAGACCCTTTAAGGTCAAATCACGAGGGATTTATCTCTCATGAATACTCTAATTTTGGTGTAGATGATTTGTCTTTAACCGAACAGGAAAAAGAATTAATCGAAGTACACGTAAACTGGTCTAAACACCCCTAACCAATAAAAAAAAACTTTACTTTAAATATTTCGTGCCAACTAACCAACAAAATTGTACAAAAATTAGATTTATTAAACTCACAACATAATCATAGTAAAGTGGGCCCAGCTTGATTCATAGGTCTCCACAAGAGTTTTAGAGATTTTTTATTCTCTCAAGAAATATGAGAACACAATTAGTAAGAGTTGCCATGTGCTGAAAAGGACAAATCAAGATTGGTAGCGAAAGTTTTATGCATGCTGAATTCCATACCATACGAAAAACTATTTATAAAAATGACAGAGCTATGGATTGTTTATGGTCTCAAATCCAAGATTTATTACTTCTTAATAAAGTAGTCAAGGTTTTTGTGTTGCAATTTGCTCAATTGTATAGTTTAGTTCATGTCATTTCAATTTTTTAACTTGTATAACTCATTTTTAAGTGTGAGTTCATGTGTGGACTCATTTATTGATCAAGTTTTTGATCAGATCCCAATAAAACTAAACTCATATTTGTTAACTCTAAGATCTATTTCTTCCAATGTTGAAACCAAGTACTTATTATAGTATATTGCTTTCAATGTAGAAATCAAGTTAAGAATTTTGGGTCCTAGTGCTAATGTTGATGCAAGTAATTGGCTTATAATATTTTGTTGGTTCTACCGTCAGAGGTGTTTAGGTCAGTTTACACATATCTCGATTAATCTTTTCTCCGGTTCGGTCAAAAACAGATCATTCACGTTAGAACTATGTTATTCATGAAAGATAAATTCCTCGTAATCTGGCCCAAAGAAACTGTCAAGATTCGAACTCAAGACATTTAAATTTATAACTCGTTCATGTTATCACTTGAACTATTACTTTGAGTTAATTAACTTATAATAGTCGTTTGATAAAGCAGTATAATCCTTTGCCCAAACTACAATTTGAATCTAAGAGAGTATAATCCAAAAAAAACTCATTAAATCATTGACAAAAAGAATTGGATAAATAAGATTTTAAATAAACCATTGGCAACAGCATATGATCTCCTTGGGCCGGATGTCTACAAAGGAGGAATGGTCCCCGATAGATTGGACGAGAGCAGAGAATATCTTAAGAAGGAGAGGCTCCATCATTGGCGTTTCATGTCACCTCTGAAAAAGAATGAACCCATCAAAACTGCTTAAGTTCAAAACCAAGCACCAAGGGAGCCACCAGCAACAATGGCTCCAATGCATTTGGCAGAAATTTCCTAGCAAACAGAGAACACATTGATGTAGTATTGCCATTATAACTACATTCGCTTCCAAACCTCATTCCATTCAAAAGTTCATCGCTAATGTCCCCCCATCCAAATTTTCGAGGGTGCGGCCCTCCCCTCGACCAATCTACAAAGGTAATGGTCCTATTTGAATTCATGTCGGGGTACAAAATGTTCACTAACGTTGGCAAATAGTGCTCGTCGCTGTAACATGGTGGGAGACAATACTCTTGAAAAATTGGATAGTATTTTTTATCAGATATAAGCTTGATGGCTAGATCACGGTGAATTTCGAACCATTGAGACCCTTTCCTCCATTGTTCAATTGTGATATTGGGCCACATTTGTCTGTTGTATCGACCACGACCCGGTTTCCTTGGGTCATCAAATGAGGACAGGAAGCTTATATTGGTGCCCATGAGATATTTGTAGACTGTTGTAAAATTGAACAAGGGAATGCAAGAATCAGAGAGTAATACAAATCTTTGGTTAGAAAAATCAAGGAGAGCATTGGCTAGAAGTCGTCTCTCGGCATCAATCATTGATATAGTCCCCCACCACACTGGCTGCAACAACATGAAGATTAGAGATTACTATGTAATTCATGTCAAGCCCAAAATTAGCATAATTGATGGTATAATTCTTAGAAAAATTTTGTAATTGTTGGGCATGGGTTTTCAGCCCATGATGCAGCTAGTAGGTGGAGTCCACATGGTGACCCTCTCCTTTATATGACCCAGGATCCCCTCATCACTAACCATTGTGGGACTCGTTTGACACCTTAACAATTCTCCTCTTGAACAAAGCTTACAATAGATAATCAATACTATTCTCTCATCCAGCACAAGGGGCTGAGTCCACACCAGTGACTTGGGCTATAGCTCTACTACCACTTGTTGGACATGTATTTTTAGCCCAAAAAACACACTTAGTAAGTGGAGTGACCCGCTCCCTTTTTTGGAATGGGAACCCTCATCACTAACTGATATAAGACTCGTTTGACACCTCAACAGTAATATATGACAATGATGAAAAAAATGGAAATATAAATTAGTAACCTAACCTGGCTAGGAATTCTTCTTTTGTAGAAGACAGAACTTTCAGCTGGCACTGATTCATTGAAAGAGGGATGAGGGTGTACATATATGGAGTAAAGTCCTTCATGGCCTTCGAGAAACATCTCCCACAAAGGAGCTAGTGGCAATGGCCCAGGTGTCAAGAACATGAATGCCACCTTGGGGACATGTTTGTAGGGGAAATCTAAATTTTTTGGTACCATTGATGCTCTCCAAAGCAACTCTTTGTCACTCATATTGTGCATGAGTGATGTCTGATTTTCCAGTGAAACACTGGAGTAGTTGGATGTGCCATTTGATGTAAAGGACAATCCTAGTACTGAGGGTGTTGCTAGTGGTGGTGGTGGGGGTGGTGACGACGGTGGAGATGGTGGCTGTTGTGGCAGAGATGGTGGTGATATTGGAGGAGAAACAGAATAAAAGGAGGTCAGCATGGTGAATGAGAAGTTAATTTTGATGTAAAAAGCAGAAATGAGACCGACCGATAAACCAATGATGAAGAGAAGCAAGTGAAAGACATGATTTAACTGAAAATTGGTATTAAAGTGCTTGGAAACAATAGGCAATTGGTGCTGATCATCTGCCATTTTTGTTGCTTAGGGGTTTTGGTGAGGTGGGGGGGTTGTGATTGGGTGAAGGAAGGAAGGTCGGTGTTGGAGGAGGAGAGAGGGGTGGAGAAGATGATTGTTTATAATTTGCTAAAGCCAGTTAATCACGTACAACGTAAGTAAAGCTAGTTTGCATGTGTTTAACACGGTCATTTTACTTATTCCGTATAGGCTTGTATAATTACAACCTAGCGAGGATGTTCCTTTGTTTCATTATTTCTGCAATAAGCAATTTCAGTAAACAGTAAAACTTAAGGAATTAGTTTGAAATTTCAATGTATAAGGAGGGTGCAATGCAACCAGTGAGGAAAAGCTACCACCCCCAAAAAAGAGCCAGGCACTTGGGTCCCAACCCGTCCAGATAAAAGTGTTTCAAACTTGGTCAGTGAGGTCCTATGTACTCCATGTTATTGAATAAATAGTAGATAACCTAGTTGGCTTACCCAGTTAAGGAAAGTTGACTCCTTGGTTCCCAAATTTGATGGAGAGATTCAAGCTCAAGTTAGGTTGAGCCTTCCGAGTTTGACTGTACTCAAGTGCTGTTTGAGGATTGCTCAAGTTTGGTTCGGGCTCTTCTATCCAACTCAAAATATTATTTAAGTTCGGTTCAAACCGAATTCCAGCCAAGTTCAAGCTAAAAACATGCAAGTCATTTAAAAAAAATTCAAATTCACAAATTTTAAATATCCAATCAAAAAATTTCACAAAAATGCGACAAATATGAGCATTAAATATCTCTAAATCACAACAGAAACATATAAACTTAAAATTTTTGTTAATTTTACTGAAACAACCTTAAGATCTTTAATAATTTATGTGTATTTTATGTACAAGTAGAAAAAACCAACGGGCTCGGCTTGATTCGAATATTAAACGAGCTTAAAAATTTATTTATATTCGATTCATTTTATAATATGAGCGAACCCAAACCAAGCCAGGGCCAAGCCACTCTCGAGCTGCCCGGATCATTTTACAGTCCTAGGCACAAGGTCAAGAGATTTGATTGTGTGTGTTCGTATAAGCGTGTTAAAAGAGAGGTAAAGAAGAAGAATAAGAAAAAAATGGAAAGAAAGAGAGTAGAAAACCAGAGACGAGAGGGGAGAAAAATTTTGATACGAAGCTCATTTCAACTGAAGTGTCACCCAAACAAGGACTGCTTTACGTTGGGTCTATTTTGGCGTCTTACATTTCTGTTTAATCTATCAATCAAAAGAATACAGAAACCACTGATTGAATCCAGGGAACTTACCGCTATCACACTCTTTGAAGTTTGAACTATGGTATTACATTGTTTCTCCAAGTTTTCTTGGCCTTGCCCCTTCTCTAAGCCTTGGTTGAGGAAGTCTAGTCTACTCAAAATCTACTAAAAAAATGCAAAGTTGTTTCTTAATTTCGAAGAGACCTTTAGTCAAACAGAACGTAGGCGCCCAGATTACGCAAATTCGACCCAGTCCTAATTGAGCTGGATTGGAGGGGAGGGGGGGGTGATAGATTCAAAACTAATCCAAATCCTATTAAATTTGACCAACATGTGTAGGATTGATTTGGATGTACTTCCATCGTACATCAAAATCAATATCGATCGTAGGATTAGTGCAAACGGATTTGACTAGAAAAAAAAATTATGGTTACTTTGGTTGATATTTTTACTATTGTTGTGGATATTTTAATCACATTTGTGGTAATTATTTTTATCACTTTTTTTTGAAACAAAAAAATTTACCACTTTTGTAAATATTTTTTATCACATTTGTAGATTTTTTATCACATTTGTAGATATTTTTATCATTTTTTGGATACCACAATAATAATAAAAAAAAACCCACAAATGTGAAAATTTAACGTATGATACGGAATTATTTGTTTCAATATATCAAATAATAATTTCTTTCCTTCCCGTTCTTTAATTATAGAATTTGAAATTAATTTTTATCCATTATTTTTTAAAATAAAATTTGACAAAAAATTTTCAAAGTATACAACCTCGAAAAAAATATATGCATACACCGTCGTACACGAACAATATTTGCAACAAAAATTCAATTTAGTCATAAATTAAAAATTAAATTATTTAACTTATAATAGAAATGAGTGACATAATAAGAATGGACAAAAAAAATATGAGAATAAAATTCAAATATTTACCTCCTTTATTATATAGATAGTAATTATTAATAGAGTTTCATTTAACATTTTTGTAATACCTTTTTAAATATTTTTCAAGCAAAAGAAAAAATTTGTCAATAAATAATAATATCTTTGATTATGTATTATTACATATTAAACTTTATCTACAAAACAAATCAAGAAAAATCATAAATATAGAACAAATATTATTGAAAAAAAATTACTCGATAAATTCATCACCAAATCATTTTCTAAATGATGAGAATGAGCATATCAATTGAGATGAGTTTGCTTCATGAACACGTAATCAAATTGTTTACTCAAACACTTTGATCTAAATTGGCTCAACACTTTCATTAGCTTCGTGTTGAAGTCCCGTTGCATTCAGGGGTATCATGATTAGAAGCATGTCCTGTAATCTTAGTTTCGACAAGATAATGAATTATTACAGAAACGAAAATAGCCACTGATGCCTAGTCCGACGAAGCCACAAAGTCTATAGTTACACTTGAGCTTAGATGTTCAGAAAAAGACCACAAAAATGGTGGGTAACAAAATTAGTCCATCTCAAAATCCTATCCGCTCAAATTGCACGCTCTATTTCCTCCAGTGATCGCCCCTTTGTTTCCACAACATTACCAGCGATATAAAAGATAGCGACAACACAAACAGAAGCAAATCCAAGGTACACTGTGCTGATACCAAACTTGTCTACAACTCTCAAGAAATACAGGCCGATGACAAAATTAGATATCTGTGCAAGTAGAAAACCGTAAGTTTACGACAACCAAAGAAAATGGCAAACCCAAACTAGAGACTAATGTGACAACATCATAAAAGAATCTGATTGCTGAGATACTGAAGATGCTGCATAATAAACACCCCTTACTATGTTCATTTTTCATGTAGTATTCCATGCACAGTTGATAGACTAATGTGGATACGATAGGACAAACAATTTTCAAGAACAGAAAAACATATTTTACGTTTGGTCGCTGTGTGTGTGTGTGCGTCTGTGTGTTTGTGTGTCTCTGTGCACAGCTGTGGATGAATTGGGTAACTATAAGTTCTCGTTGCATCCTCTAAATGTTAGTTTCAAGTTGCAAACAACAAAAACAGAGCAATTATCTCAAGGCAATTACACCCTTGAAGGTTAATTTGTTGAGTTGAGGGTGAAACCACTCACAAGCAACAGGAAAGAATTAACATATAGAACCTCGGTCTCATGGCTTACCCAATGTGTGCCCAATGATAAGGCAACTGCTTTTGCCCTAATTCTAGAGGCAAATATCTCTGGAAGTAGAAGAGCAGGCACAGGACCAGCACCAAGAGAAAAGAACAATACATAACTGTGTACATAGAATGGCACTTAGAGTTTAGATTTCATAGGTCATAGCTAAACAAAAATGATGCTTTGGAGCAAGAAGATTAACAGAGTCAGCTAATAAGAAAACCATTTACTCACAGGACAGTCCCCAGAACTGCAAGTGTGCCAGAATATGGTGCCAGGACATTCCAGGTGAAGGACAATGAAAGCAGCAACATTGAAGCAGCCTTGAAAATGGGGGGATAAAACGTGAACAATTGCCATACTCATAAGCTAACTACCAGGGTTTATTTTTTTTTTTTATCAGAAGCTAACTGCTAGATAAAGACTGCAGAAAAAGGAATAGAGACTAAAATATCTAGTCCTTTCAAAGTTGGATATAGGTGCAGATTCTCGTAATTTTTTACAATTATTTCCAGTACAGGCACAGTCACTCCATCAAAGACAATTCAAATCAACAAATAAATTCTTGCGGGAGCCAATAATAAAAACAGCAGCAATAAAATGCATTGTGATTTCAAGCATTGATCCTAACATAAATCCAACACTGCTTCCCTGGCCTTTCAAAAGTGTATTTACAACTGAAGCACCAATCATGGTCATAATCATGATTGCCCAGAGAACAGATCATATAAAATTACAGGATTAAAATTATGATATGAGAGAATTATCCATAATATCATTTGTCCATTTTATAAAAGCATTTGTAATTAGTGTCTCCTGACTGAAAATACTGACGAACGTAATATCTAGTGTCACCAAAGCTTCTGACCCTCAAAACCAAATTTTCTCCAAGACGGATAAATTCGTGAACAATTAGTAACAGAAAGAAATGAAACCAGGACAAAAAGTGATAAGTTTAATAAGTGCAAATACATAAATTTAGCATTTAACTTGCAACTTAAATTAACTACGTGATAATTAAACGGACAAGTATGTGTAATTAGGTGCCAAACTCAAGTAGTTGGCTTAAGACCATTAAATAATGGGCACATGATTAGAAATCTATTGGCATGCATCAATAAAGCAGGAAGATCATTGTAACATTCCAAAATTCACTTCCACCGTCTTTTTGGCAATAAAATGGAACATGAAGGAAAGAATCCCATTATCAATTTAATAGGTTAAAATCCTTGTGGTCAAGCCCAGGATTATGGAATATCTTTATAAATATCATTTTGCCTGAGAGAATGTAAATAGGAAAGTTATGTGAGAATTAATGTCCATGAGCTTCAGATACATGGAACAACTAAAGATGGGAAATACCATTCCAGCGAAGCTTTTAATCAGAAGACTTTTCCTTCCTTCTCTGTCCATTAAAAAGGATGCCATGGTTGTACCTGCAAATAAAAATTGGCATTTAGTATCATGCCAACTCTAAAACAAACTTTTTTATTTAACTTCGTAAGAGTGCTGACCAAAAACATTTGACGCCCCAACCAGAGCACTGGCAGCAACATCAGATGCAATTCCAGCGCTGCGGAACACAGCTGTAGAATAACATACCACAGCATTTATTCCAGACAACTGTTGGAACAAAAAAAGTGCTGCACCAACACTGACAACTGCAGCAATAGATAGATGTCAGAAATTTCACCTTTACGACTTTCAGTAGGAGGAATCGATGACTACAAATAACAGAATGAAAAACAACAATGTTCTAATCAAAAAAATAAATAAATAACAACAATGTTGTGTGTTGGTGTTTATGTATAGACAAACCCCACTGTCTATGAATTTTTAGAGGAACTCTGACCTGAGTAGTGATTTTCATTTAGAGGTCTGACCATATCAAGAGTCAACAATTGAATTTTCCCTACCCAGAACTTATATTTATTGATTAAAAAAGATTGCATCATATTTACACGTAACAAGAGATAAAGAGATAGCATTAACTATTTTGTCATGAATAAATTGTCAATACATCTTCACTTTTCTTAAGTTGGAAAAGAACACATCATAGGCAATTTGGTCCAACTCCAACCTCATGCTGAATCCATAAACACTATATCTTCCTCAACTAAAAGAAAGACTCTTAGAATACATGAAACATATATCACCCAATGGAAAAACCAACAGAGAAAATATATACAACCATAACTGCACGCAAGAGGATTTTTTTTCAACAAAACTTAAGACTTTTGCGAGCTCTTCTTCATAGTATAGAAAGCAAAAAGATTGGTATCTAACACAAGCAGGTAGCATTTAAGAGAACAAAGGACATTATCTAGGCATGTAGCTGATTCTGATGCTGAAAAAGGAAGACAAAAGCTTTGAAGCCAATATATCAGACAGTATAAACCCCAATTCCTGAACAGATTTGCCAACTAGAATCTACCATGCCAGTGCATATCTATCATCAACAGATATAGGATGTATGGCCATTTACATTGTTTCAAATTAGCATAGTGTCCATGAGGTTTGATACCTTATGCTTATTTGAGGCATACCTTTCGAGTACCGGCTACTAAAAAGATCAAACCACCCAGCTTCCTGTTCTGAAGAACCTTGAGCTGCTGCATGTAAATCATTCATAACCTCAGCAACTCTTGCTTTCCCAAATAGCCTTTCAGTTGCTGCTTCAGCTTGAGAAATTTTCCCTTGCTACAAATACATTGTGCCTGATTAGCATCATCCTAAATGAGCAATAACAAATGGAAATATATTGCAAACACAACAACATTGAGCACAAACAAGAGGCACAGAGAAAGTTTTCAACCATAGGACTAAATAGCTTGCAAAGAAAACCTGATACAGCCAACGAGGGCTTTCTGGAGAAAATGCCATTCCAAGTGCCAATAGAACAGAGGGTACAACTGCTAAAGCAAACATTGTCCTCCACCTGACAAATATGTTCATAAGACAAAAGTGGTAATAACAATGAAAGAATCTATTTAAATACCCGACTAAGGGGAATGGCAAATTTCACAGAAAAACAAAACTTACCAAATTCCCAGAAGGGTGCTATACTATTACAACTAAACCTCATTCAATGTGATAAATAACAAAATGTATTTGAAAAGTCTCAAATTCGATTTACATACAGTTTTTGTCACTCTTTAAGGTTTCAGCCAACAATTTAACCAGATAGATCTTCCTGACTTTGATTCCAAGCATACATCTCCAAAATTATAATTATCTTACACAAAAGTTCAAGCCTAAAATACTTCTGTTGGTTGATGCAAGAATATATAAAACTTGAATATAGGATTGAAAAACCTCCGTGAAAAAAAAAATAAAGGAAAAAGGAAAGATATCAACGAAAGGGCAAAATGACTCAAGTCCCCTTGATTGGCTCAAAATAAGACAAAGTCAAAAGTCAAGTATGTTGATGTTTCAAAGCTTAAAATTTAACTTGGGGGTCGTTATTCTGGCAATAACATTTTCTCGATAATATAGAAAATAAATTTAAGAAACTAAAATTTGTACACACAACCCAAAAAACCTTTAATACCTACATGTCTCTTTTTTTTTGTCTGGAATAATTAGTGTGTCATTTGAAGAAAGCATTGAACGACTTGAAACAGTCATCACGTGCTTGGTTTGATAAGTTCAATACCGTTGTCCTTCAGTTTGGTTTTTGTTTTTGGCACTCTATCACAAATCATTCAATTTTTATTTGTCAGTTTTCTAGTGGTATGATTATTGTTATTGTGTATGTCATTGACATCATCATTAGTGATAATGACTCTGATTGTATTTCTTGTTTCAAGACCAATTTGGAGAAGTAGTTTCATACTAAAGATTTAGGTATTCTTTGGTACTTACTAGGGATTGAGGTTATTCGGTCAAATGAGGGTGTCAGTTTGTGTCAACTGAAGTACATACTAGACTTACTATCTGAAACTGGTACTCTTGGTGCATGTCCGATAGATATGCCTACAAACTCTATAATTAAGTTAGATCCTGAGAATGGTGAAATCTTTGATGATAGAAGGCTTTATCGGAGATTAGTTGGTAAGCTAATTTATCTTATAATTACACGTCTTGATATTACACATGTTGTCGATATAATTAGTCAGTTTATGCATGCTCCTTGTAAACCTCATTGAGAGACAGTCTGTCATATACTTTGGTATCTGAAAAAGACTCGAAAGAAATGATGATTATATCGTCCATCATCATCCATAACTGTGTCAATTTTCCTAACATTGACTTGGCATGTAGCCATGTTAATAGACGATCTACTTCTGATTATTATATATTTGTTGGTGGTAATCTTTGTTACTTGGCCAATAAGAAGCGGAACGTGATTGCACATTCTAGTACAAAGGGTGAGTATCGTGCTATGACACATACTGCTTGTAAGATGTTATGGGTTCATTCAGTACTTCGTGATATTGGACTTGATGTGTCTTCTCCTATGAAGATGCATTGTGACAACCAAACAACTATTTTCATCGCAATTAATTGATATTTCATAAGCGTATCATATACATTAAGGTAGATTATCATTTTATTCGAGATCTCTTGATATGAAAAGAGATCATCACTCCATATATTTAAGTCTAATGATCAGCTGGGTGTCATTCTTACCAAGTCATTGGCTCAGTTTGTCTTCAATAGTTTATGTTCCAAACTAGGAATTTTTTACATTTATGCTCCCCCTTGAGGGGAAGTGTTAAACTTTCCTATATTAGACTTTATAACAGGGCAAAGGACAATTTAGTCTACACAACTAATTATTACCTCTTTGTCTCTTTTTGCCTCCTTCTCCTCGTTTTCTCTTGCTTTCTCTATCCCTAATATGACTTTTTCTATTTAACTACAATATCACAAGAGTAATTAAAATTGCCCAAAAAAGGAGTATATCTAAGCTATAGACGTCAACGAAGCATGAAAATTGAGATCACTTTTGAATGCATCCATATTGCTTGCCATTTCCTATGCACCCACATTTTTCAGAATCAGATATTCAACATTAAATAAAGCATTAGTACAGATATATCCATAAGATCATGAAACATCTCGTTGACTTGCAACTTCAAGCTGCTATAAAAAAATATGCTGAACATGAAATATCAAAAAAGGGCAACAAATCTCAAATCAGAGCTTGTTAATTTTATGTGGTTGATTTAATTCAGTAAGTATTAAATACTGTTTGAATATGAGGTACGGAAGACGACAGTACCACAAAGGATTTACTGCTAAAGGCAATCCAGCCACCAATGCTGCAAGTATCCCAATACAAATGAACAGTTGGTTGACAGATCCAAGTGTGCCACGAATTTCAGTTGGTGATATCTGACCATAGAAAGAGTGTCAGGTGAAAAAACGAAAAGGCATTCAGGAAAACATGGACATCATGATTTTGAGAAATTACTACCTCGGATATGTAAAGTGGCACAATAGCAGATGAGATGCCAATTCCAATGCCAGCAAGCAAACGACCAATTATAATTGTCTGTACACTCCCAGCTGTGGCACTGGAAATTTGTAAGACCACATGAGACAGTGAGTTTCAATAAATCTAATAAACAATGCCAGCCACATCATCAATGCCAAAGGAGCAGACCAAAGAAATGCTCCAGCGGCAAGTGGGATTGCATCCAATTGAAAAGTCTTTCTCCGGCCAAATTTGTCAGCCAATGCTCCCCCAGTAAATGAGCCAACAGTGGCACCAGCAAGAAGTGTGCTAACAATCCATCCTGTTAAAAAAGTGACAATGGCAAACCTGTAGTCCTAGATTAATTTTACATCCAACCTGAAATTTAGACTAACTGGAGGAGTATGACATAAAAGTATGTGAACAAAATTTGTTATTCAGCCCTAGCTAGCTCAATTGTTATGACAATGCAAATCCAAACGCATAGTATTGGTGCTGTTGACAAGGAGAATCCAATTCCGTTAAATCTGGAGATGTGCCTTTATTCTCGCCTATAAAAGATATGATAAAGACCTAAATATGCGAAAATTAGGAGATGCAACATGAATTGAAAATTCCACCACAAATGCAACAAAGACTTGCCTTGCAAAACAGTGTTTTCAGCAATCCCAAGATCCTTGGCAAGATAATCTAGGGCACCATTCACCACCCTGGTAATTGAATACCAACAATGAATCTGAATTCAGAACTTGACTTACATAAGGAAATGCATGTAGTTAAATAAAATGCAAATTCTTCGAATGATAGGGAAAGAATCGTTGAAAGGCAATTCATCCAGTACATGTACAAAAACCTACCCTAGATGATATCCGAATAAAACGGCTCCCAAACAAGCAACACCAACATATGGCAGAACAGATGCAGAAGGTCTCTCCTTGATTTTGGCAGGGGCAATATCCTCCATATCTCCTTCTATAACCTAAAAAAATAAACCAAGTAGCTAGTAAGAAAATAGTTGTAGGAAATCCCGGAATATTACAATGCAGCTGCCAAAAATTCAGTAGGACAAATAAGAACTTTTTAAGCTATCAAGAGTAAGTTCAATAATGAAGAAATTAAAGACAGTTGATACAGATATACTCCATAAGTTGCAATGTGGACTCTCAAAATTTTAATACATCGATAATCACCTCCTAATATATCTAAATGGATCCACAGAATTCATGAGAGCAGAACAATATTCCATAAACAACCACCTCAGGATTATTATTTTCGTTAAGATATCACATGGAAAAGTAGTCAGCAGCTAAACAAGAAATTCCAATTCTTTGGAATGCATCGTAACAGATTAAAATAGAGATGATTAATGTTAATAATTTCATAGTTACATCAAAATAGAATGGCAGCAAATTAGGCAAGCCCAAACTGAAATGTAATTAGTAATTTGCGATGAGAGGTTGCACTAGTTGGTAAGAAGCAAACCTTACTGGACTCAAGACTCAAGTTAGTGTCTCACAACAACCCCACCCCCCACCAAAAAATATATATATATATATAAATTCAAGTCGTTGCCTGTATCAAGCAGATGTAATGAGTAATTCACTACTTACTGATACAAGATCGGTATTTCCACTCCAAATGCCAAATAGCTTTTTCTTTTTGGAAGATCAAGAAAATGCAGATAATGCAGGCTTAGCTATCGCTATTAGCTTTTTTCCACGGGTGAAAATGAAGATAGTACAACCCAAAAAACACAGAAATTCAATACCAACATTCATAGTTTTTTGCAACACGCAATGCTTAATCAATGTGCACAATGATTGAAGAGAAGCTGGGACTACAGATCCTAGAACTCCTCATACTGATGATCACAATACAAAACAATAAAAAAAGGTGAGCCTACATGTACATATTTATTTTTACAAACACAGATGTGAATATATTACACATATGATGGTCAAATCAAATATGCTCTCAAGGATGCAAGAAGAAAATTGTAACATGAGCGTGGTATTCTATTTCATATTTGGTAAATCACACTTATAAAGTACAAACTCAGAAGAAACGATTCAGAGTCTTTTCATAACTGTGGATTGGGAGATTTCACGATGGTTAATAATGGCACATGGAACTGCACTAACGAAGAATGTGACTTCATTATACAGATTATAGTAATCGTCTCGAAGAATAGAATAAAATTACGATACCAACAACGAACATAAAGAACTGCAAATCTAGAATGAATTAATCCATAAGATTCAAATAAAACAACGAACCACGAAATCGAGAACTGAATCGGAATAGATGAACAAACCAGAAGCTTGTGCCTTCACTGATCAGACTTTGACTGAGGACCGCAACACGCTTTGAACACTCGCTCTCGGACGGCGGAGCTCAACCCCCCACGCAATCCAAACCAATAGCTCCTCTCTTCCACACAGAGATCGTTGAACGCTACACTTCTCCTCCCAAATTCACCCAATCCTGGAAAAACCTTATGACTTTGAATGGTGAAACCTTTGACAGCAAAAATGGTAACAAGCATTTTCACAATTAAACCTACAAGCCAAAAAGTCAACAAAAGTAAACTAAAACAATAAATCCAATGTAAGACTGTGTAGTGAGAGAAAGTCTAGAGAGAGAAAGGTCAAGCGCTGCAAGAGAGAGAGAGAGAGTACTAATAAACTAAAAATGAAGGGAAGAAAATGCTACTGACAAGATCATATGAACTGAGAAAAAATTAACATAACAGGAGAGCTTCAAAATCCAAGGACTAGCTAGCGGTTTAAATTACAATGAATTCTCACCGAATGCAACGTTGACTTGAGTGGTAGAAGACGAACTTGCTCCGCAGAGGAACCGGAACTTTTCTTCACTTTCTCTCCCCACCCTGTCCCTCTCTCTGTACCACCTTCTATGTACGTCTCTGTACTTTTGCGGCTTTTAGCAGCAAAATAGGAGAGAGTTTAATACAGAGAAACTGCTCGCTTGCTATCTTGGAGTAACTGGCGCGGTATAGAATTCATCAGTCATCACCCCATTAGTGAGACACATGGGGACATTCTACTTAGCCCCTACCCTGGCCTAGGAAAAAAAAACCTACAGAAATTAAGTTGAGAAAAGTTATTTAGATAAAAAATATTAATAATATTTATTAATTATTCCTATCACCACATAAATTTTAATAAATACTAGAATTTATAGTTAAATTAATAATTATCAATATTTTTTATCTAAATAATATTTGTTAATTAAAACAGTTAACAATTGCTCGGATGGGATGAATTTGTGGGTCTGTCACCTCTTGATTACTAAAGCTGGTTCAGTAAGCATACCTACTACATTTTCATTTTTTGGGGAAAAATTGCACTTTAACCCTCAATTATAACCTTTTTTTAATTTATCCCTTCAACTATTATACTTTTCATATCATACCCTTAATTATGTAATTAATTTTGCATTGTCCCAATACATATTTAATAGAAAGTTATTTCCTTTTACCCTTGACCTATGTAATTTTTTTTTACTTTGTCGTGACACATCAACAATTTTTGTCTAAAAACATAATTGACGTTTGTGATTGGAGTAATGTGAAATAATCAAAGTAATTATGAGAATAATGTGAAAAAATTCAATAATTAAGATGACAAAGTAAAAAAAGAGTCACACCTGAGGAGGTCAAAGTAAAATTTAAATTTACCCTCTTTCTTTTTCTTTTTTTTTTTCTTTCTTAGCATGACCTACGGACTACTATACATAATTTTACAATTTTAATTTAAAATGTCGGGATCTTTCTTAATTGACTACTATGCACATCGGGTGCTATTGATGGGTTGAAAGTTCAATGTGTCGGGCCCAATTATCCTTTGGATTTTTGGTGCTTCCAAGGGGAGCTAGGTGGACTCTCTCATGTCTGACCAAAAAAGTGAAATCTTGGGATGATTTGAAATCTTGTTTATTCTCGTGAATATTTAGATTTTAAATTTAAAATTTGATAATTTATTAAAATTAAATAAAGAGAAATTTATATTTTATGAATATTTTAATTCCGACGTAGATAATCTATTTTTGATCGAACAAAAAACAAATTAATTGAAATACGTGAAAGCTAATATTCGAATACCTTGACTACTGAACCAAAATAAATAAATAAATAAATAATATAATGTAAAGTTTCTAATACTTCAAGGTATAAAACTAAATTAAATCTTCCCTTACCAGAATGGGACAACTGTTTTCCATCCAGCCACATGTAAAGCCCACAAAGAGCCGTCCGGCCCGTTACCAAACTTTTCTCAAAATCAAAACACGGAAAAGGTCCTTTTTGTGTAGCAGATATTCCAAAGGTACCCCACCTAAAGGATTAAGATACTTCCTGATCTAATCCCACGGTCAAATTAGAATCCAAAGTATCATCCCAACCGTCCATTTTTCAGTCAATCACGGTCCCACATCAATACGAACGTTGAGGATCAAGAAAAAGAGGCCAATTAGGTTCTCACTCTTCCTCGCAGAGAAAAAAGTTCTATCTTTCTCTCTCTTTATTAGACCGTTGGAAACTCGGATCCTTTTAAAAGACACTAAGTACTTCAATTTAATAGCTCTCAAGGTTCTGCAACAGAGAAAAACAGAGCAAAATCGTCAACAATGGCAGGGACTCGAATCTCTCTGCAGCCAACCCACCAACCAAACCCGACTCTAGATCGTCTCTTCACAGCCATTGACCCCAAATCTCTCATCCTCTCTCAGTTCTCCACCTCTGATAAACCACCCCAGCTTCTCCAACTTACAACAGAGAGCTTCATCATGGAGAGAGGACCCAGATACAAAGCGTATGCCGATCTCAGAGAATCAAAGTTGAGAACGAAGAACATGAAACACCCACCCCAAGAACCAGAATCGGACCTGACCCCACCGAGGAAACAAGTCAAATTTAATGGGAATCTCGCAACACCACCCAGTGGGCGAAAAAAGTCATCTGTTCTAACTCAATCGGTGCCTGATTTTTCGTCAGCTTTGCGAAAAGAAAACCGAAAGCCTGTGAATTTGTTGCCGGCGATGATGGAGAAGTCGGTGACTCCACCGACGGGTTCAAAATATGGAAAATTGAGTGGCAGTAAGTCAGCGAATTCGGGGGAGAAAAGGAGTGGGGGTTTGATGGCAAGGAAGAGCTATGCGAGTATGGAGGAATTGAAGGGATTTTCTTTGGCAGCAGCGAATGCCATTAATGGAGGAAAGAGTGGTAGAGGGGCTGGCAAGGCTGTGTTGGGATGCAGACAACAGAGAGTTTGAGAGTGGCTTTATTAAAAAGAATTTACTTTTATTTTTCTATTCATAGAAATATTTCTTGGTGTTTGAAATCTTATAAGCGTTGCTTTCAATATCATTCATTGTAACATACTGGGAAGTCTTATGCTGTGATTTTCTGATGAAGAATTTGATTTTTCAATCGTCTTTTTCTGAGTATTTTCTGTTGGGCTAATATCATTTTAAACTCTCCTGAGGTATTTTAATTCTCACTTTGTACATTTAATATTACGAATTGATACTAATATGAATTGAACTCGAATTGTGGTTCACTTTTTTATTTATAAATTGAAGACTAGGAGGTGTAAGTGTTTCAAATTGTGGTTCACTTTTCAATTTATAAATTGAAGACTATGAGGTGTAAGTGTTTCAGACATGCAGAATGAGGTATATTTATCACTAAAGATCTTTGTTTACGATCAATTTAACACTCCTTTGTGAATCAAAAATAAAGTTTTATTAATTAGATAGAGACTAATCATATCACGTGTAATTCACATGAGGCGACGATGGTCTACGAATTTACACATAAATCCATGTCTAGAACACTTGCAATTCACATGTTTTAATTGATGACGAAAAATTAAACCACATAGTCAAATTCATGTTATTACCAATTTATAACATTAAGGATATAAATAAAAAATTTTAATATTTAAGAGTACAAATTAAGAATTAAAACGTCTTTCAAGATGTAAAATAAAATTAGTCCTTTCATGTTCCACTCATTAAGTTTTGGTGGCGAGTCAGAAATTATTTCAAATTATTCCTCAAATCATCAATATTAAAATTTCATTATTTTTTAAAATTCATATTTCACCGTCCATCAAATTTAAGTTTGTCCTTTTTAAATTTGAGTTTGTGAATTAAAAACCCTTTTGCATCGAATCAAATTTTACTCAAGTATTAATTCAAATTTAAGTCAAAATTAGGGATACGGTAATACCCTCTAAGTTCATAATCATTGGGGAAACTCCTTTGAACTGTTATTAGTGAAAAAAGCAGAAGGGGTACCAGAAAACAATTTTTCCCACACCATCTTATCAAGTAAATAGGCAAAAATACAACCTGAAACTGAGACAGAGCCCTCTAAAAACCACAATAGCTAATGTTAATAAATACCACCCAATGTGCAACACATCATTTGTACAAAAAATTACCATCTTCTTTCCAAAGATAAAAAAGTCAGGGAATCGGGTAAAGTTTGCGGAATGGCTGTGCTATGAGAACCTCGAATGTTAAAGAGGCTGTATGTAGTTCCCCTCCCAAAGATCTATAACAATTTCATTAACCAAACCGTGGAGTATGTCCCAGTCAATTTCGGCGCCTGTCTCAAATGCTTCAATCTCAAAATCAGTCCATTTCCCCAAGGAATGACTCATTTCTTTCTCTACAAGCTCATCTAGAATCAATCTAGTCAAATCTGTCCACCTTCTAACTCCATCAACAACCTCAAGGATTAGCATTTCCGCATTCATTGATAACGGCAATCTTGTCCACGATGTATATCCAGAACTAGAGTGTCGAACATAACTTGAGTCTAAATGCTCAATGACACAATCCAAAGCGAATGCCTTGAGTTGATTGTTCTCTTTTGTATCCTCAAAAGCAAGAATGCAACTAAAATTTGCCCATATAACACGCTCAAGTGTTTCCAATTCATCAAGGAGAAAACTGGTTACCGAAAAATCTCTGTTGATGTCAGAACCAGCTAGAGCTGCATTTATAAATATCAATTCAACATTCAAGATGACCTCCTTGGCATGAGTGAGCTTGATTCCTTTTAGCCCAGCATCGACAAGGTTGAGAGCGCACAAAACTTCACCAACGTCATTCAGGAGATCAGACACAAACTCTCTGTCACTCTTCCCTATGCTTAGAGAAGTCGCACAATCCAAGAGATCTGCATCAGGTTCTGGTTCAGCATCGGACCATTCCATCGATCCAGCATGCAGTCTATGCCCTGGAATCAGAATCAAATACCCAACATATGGATAAGAACACTAAGAAGCAAGAGAATTTCAAGAATAACAGCGAACAGGAATTCAGTTCTTGCCAAGGAAGAAAGTAAAAAGGGGGTCCAATATCATGGCCAAATTAAGAGGCAACTTTGGTGTATTTGCACTTTCAAAGTTGCATACAATTGTGGTTTCTTACATGAGCTATCGTCCCGACTGTTGGAGAAGCAACTGTCATTTGAAAAAGAAGCATCAAGTACAGATCCTGGGCTAAGGTGATCACTGTCATGAGAATAACCGACTGAAGCCCTTGCTGTCTTTGGTTTTCCCTGAGAAGAATAAAACCCAAACTAGACTTTATAGGTTGAAACCTTACACACCATGCATCATATATATAATTTAGCAACAGCAATACCAAACGGGAACAAAAAAGAGAGGGGATAAGAAAGAAAATATATGATGAGCATATTTGAATCCATGCACTACCTCAACACTGAATCTTTGACTTAGTGCAGTAGCCCACAACTAAACCAGAATGGATAAATAGCTCTTTGATGTTTGAACATGTATACTAGCTAAAAGATTTTCAACTGCACAAATTCTGACAATAAATTGAATAATGCATATCGGTATTCGCTGACTAGGGTCTTTTCACTATTACACATTTAAAAACCTTTCTGATAGTTGCATTTATAAAGACTTCTGATAGCTGCATTTATAAAAACTTCTGATAGCCACAATCTGTGTTAGTGTAAATAACACTGACTGTTATGCATAAAAAAACCTATGCAATAAAACAACAAAACCCCAGCAGTTTCGCAGACAAACCATGCATTATGAATTGAAGTACTGCAAAATCCTCGAGGTGAAATAAGCATAGTGTGCCAATAGGAAGGAAACAACAAACCTGGAAAGACAAGGGAGTATTCATGCTTGTCTGCTGACCATGATAGACTGAAATTGTTTCCTGGTTAGATCCAACAGCCACATCATCCTGTGGAAATGGCCTCTCTGCAGTCAAGGCAGATATTAGTTCCTGGAGAATCATCGCGGTGGTTCTCTTTGGTGGAGTTCCCCCAATTGCCAACTCATCCTCCTCCTGAGAAGTTAATTCCTTCAATTTTTGCTCTATAAGAACACCTAAAGTATCTCCTCTCAGTGGGAATGGTTTTTGAAAGGATGTCTTTCCATCACTTTCATCCAATATTGATTTCTGCTGAGTCCTATTACAATGCAAATCATTTTGTTCCCTTCTTTTCTCCATTCCTGTGGGGAGTCCAGTCTTATGCTTCATTGGAGAACTAAATGTGAAGGAAATAACTTCATTGTCCTTATTGCCACTACCACCAGTTCTATTACTTTCTCCCACATGGGTCAATCTGCTTTTAATGTTGGTGTGCCTTGTATCATAACTAACACTTGTTTGCTTACCTGAGGTAGAATTCACAGAACCAGAAATTTCACCTTTTCTGGTCACATTTACCAACCTCCTCTTACGCTCTGGGGATAAGGAATCATTTTGCCAGCCACCAATTCTCCTCTCCGCGCCAAACTTGAAATTATCCTCTTTGGCAGGCATTCTTGATCGGGTGCGACCACTTGAAATTCGGTTCAAAGCAACAAAATCTTTGGTATCGTTAGTAGCATTTGCAGCAGATGAGACTCTGTTGCTTTGCATGTTACTAAGCTTTGACCTTGGTGGAGCCTTATCCCCACCCGGCGACACCTGATTCTGCCTTTGTGTATTGTGCTTAATACCAACAGAAGGTGGTGCACATTTTTTAGGCTTGCACCGCTCACTTGTCAAATGTCCCTGAATTTGACCATCTTGATTACGAGGCTTTCTTTCTGAAATTGGTTCACCACGAGGTCGTGAACCGTCCATTGCTTGAGCAGCAAGAGATGCTGAATGCTTATGATCTTGCTGAATATCTTGCTCTCTTTCTTGCTCAGGGGATGATACAAGTGGTCTTTGCACATTCCTTTCTAACCCTTGAGGAGAGGGGTTGACACAATTTGAAACATAGGAAGCATAAACTGGTAGTTGTTCTTCTACATTTGGTCTAGAGTCCACAACATCTAGCAAATGGCCACAATTTCTGCAGGAAGAATGCCCCTTTGTAGACTTGGCAGCACTCACATAATAGTTGGAATTGTGTGATGGGTCTGGTGATAGAGCTGTTCTTCCCTCCAACATGAAGTCATCTATGGAAGCATGATGCATGGCAGTTGAATAAGTAAGAGCACCTTTGGCCCTATTCATATTTTGCAACCCAGGTTCCAAAATTTTAGTAGCAGCACCAATCAACCGAGATGCATTTCTGGAAAGACTCCTAGGACACTTCACAGGAGAAGCTAGTTTCGGATGATGCTTTCTTGATCGCGACAAAACATTCTTTAACTGCAATGCCTCAGCTCCAAACCTAGTCACTGCCCTCCTATCAGATAACCCAGTCTTTTGAAGCTTCGGGGGCCTTGACTCATTTTTTGCCCCTTCCTTCTCCAGATGCAACTCTTCCCTATCGAACCCACAATTATAACTCACAAAATTCTCTCCTTTATCACCCCCAACTCCAGAAAATGAAGTCTTCTTTGAGTTACCCTGTTTCCCAGGTGGCATAGATTCCAAACCCATAAGCCTGGCAACAAGACCAGGAGCTCGCATTTCATGCTTTTGTTCAGAATTACGAGCCCCATTTCTCATCACGTTTGGAAAACCCCCACTGTTCTCATCAGCAATCTACCGTTCAGACAAAAAATTGATAGCGCCCAAAAAAATGAAGGCAGTCAATTAAGCAGACAAACAAGTAAGACCAATACAACAAAACCAAGCATAAATCTAGCAAACAAATTCCATACCAAACGAAGCTTGGGCAGCTTCTCATCTCCTCCAAACCTCTTTGAAGATTGTTTTGCACGAACTATCACAATGTAGTATCAAAGGTCAATCAGTTTTATCATTTCACACCATATAATGCGTGTGTGTGTGTGTTTATGCGAAATGAGTATCTGTAATAATGTTTTGTATACACAACAAAAGCAATACAGAATTTTTTAGGTTCATAAGGCTAACCTGGTGGAAGCAGTTTCTTAGAGAAGAGCTTCTTCTTTGCAAATCTCCGGTTCCAATCGAAGAGCTGAAACAAGATACCAACACAACCACCTGGCCTATGAGGCTTCTTCTCTGTAATGGCTAAAGATGACGCCGTCTTATCCCTAGTATGATTCATTTCTCTTAACAAAATCTAAATGATCTTAAACCCTAGATCAAATTCTTCAGCTTTGCTTCCTATAAAACAAACAAACAAAAAATTCCTAAAACACCCAATTTCTGAACCCACACTCACAAGAATCCCATCACGTCCACAAACAAAGTAATTCCTTCCCAACAACCTCTACATTTGCTCATCACAATGCCCCTCTCTCTCTCACTAGAGATTACGGCGAAAGAAGCCACAGATGGCTTATCTCCACAATCGCACAAAAAACTTCCATTACTTCTCTCGAACGCTTGCTTTCACAATAAACACACTCTTTCTATCTTCTCTCTCTGAAACACTCTCTCTCTCTCTCTCTCTCTCTCTCACACACACACACACAGAGTCACATTTCCTCCCCAAAAAAAACATCCAAATTCCAAACCCTACAGGATTAGAAGAAAAGAAAGAATCTCCAACAATGCCTCGTGATAAAGAATCTCCAACAATGCCTTGTGATAAAGAATCTCCAACGCGAAAGCAAACTTTCTCAAGAAACAAGCACAAAGAAAACCCTACAAATCCTTACCAAAAGCCTGACAAGAAAACAACTCCACATCCGCTACAAAACAGAAATACAACAGCCTCCTCAGTACTGCACCCAACAGTCTGCTCAATTCAACGTCTCTTCACGCAACGCCACACTGTAGCAGAGAAAACAACTGTACCTGACAATAGACGGAGCAAGAGAGAGAGAGAGAGAGAAGAAGAAGAAGATTATCGATAATCAAAATCAGAATCACAGCCTCAAAAGCATAATCATCTGAAAAATAAATATGAAATCTGAGATCGATTCTCCCAAACACCAGAAAATGAAGCTCGAAGGTTTAAGGCTCTGAACTTGCTGCCATTAGCAGACCTCAAAAGGCTAAGCTATGAAAACGGCTGGTCTTCGGGTTTTCACTGTTAGGGACAATGTGAGAGCGGAGTGTGAAGGCAATTGGTGTGCGTAAGATAAGCAGAAGGGGACAAATTCAGCACCCCACGCGCACTGAAGCACAGATCCACGTGGCATATAAAAGATATTATATTTAAGAAATAAATAAAATAATAATATTCAACAACAAAATCGAGTCGTCTCTGTGTATCGTCGAGTCTACGTCTGTCTGCTATCATGCGCTGTCACGATATGGAGGTTGGAGCGTAGATTTCAAATTTCAATGTTCAGACTTACCACTCGCAGCGCGTGGTTTAATGACACACTCGTTAATTTGAGGGTGCCCGTCACAGATGGACACGTGTCGATCTCAAGCGGCGAATTGTTTGAGTGCTGTTTTACTCTCAATGTGTGAGAAAAGGTGGGTAAAATTATGTTACTTTGAGAACACGTGAACTTCCAAGTACCGGCAAAACGTTAACAAACCCGAGGAGGATAGAGATTCTTACTTCAATCATCAGGACACTTCATATAAATTTCTATAGTTAGTGTCTTTTATATTTTTGTACCAATAATAATAAACAAAAGGGCAAAAAAAACTTTATTAAATTTACATAATTAAAATGATTAATACTTACCCAATGAGATTTTTTATATGTATTATATATATTATAGGATGATCGATTTTAGAGTTCAAGAGAATAATTGACACAAATATAAATACCCTGTAACAATAAAAAAAAAAAAAAATTTACTTACTTAACTAAGCATTTTATGTTTGTAATACCTATATAAATAAAATAATCATACTTTAATTGACAATCCGCTATTATTACATTATCAAAGTCTATTATCGTCAAAGCAGGAGAGAGAACGAGGGGGAAATATGTGAATGAAATTTTGTAGTTTTTTTAATTTTTCTAGTTTTTGTGGATATATATTTTTAATTCCATTTCCATCATTATTTTAAGGAAATTTTATATAAATTCTTTGTCAGACATGTTTAGTATTTTTTTTCCATTTTATCTTTATGCATAAAAAAATTTATCACACCCATATCTTCAAAGTTAGATTTATTAGCTGGAACAAAATCCCAATTTATCAATCATTATTTGGAGACAAATTATACTCATACCACTCCTCGTCCTCTTCTCACACCGAGAGAGAGAGAGAGGGAGAGAGAGAGTGCTGTGAGGCCCGTGACCCTTCTTGATCCACACTCGGTTACTGAACTTAAAAAGCCCACTATGCATTCATCCACTTTCTGTCCTCCAATTGGGCCCGAAAAAGAACCAGCCCAGTTGAGTTTACATGTGACATATGATTCTTCTCACACGCTTCCTCTACTAAAACTCCCCCACAAATCTGTGTCCATATTTCTCATCTGCATAGCCTAACGATCGGTCTCTCCTGAGAAGCAAGCCCAACAGGCCCTACCTTGATCTAACCCCAGACAGCCAGTTCTCACCAGGCTCTTGGCATTGCAAAATGCTCCGCCCGCCGGATGAAGGGTTGACTTCGATATGTTGCAACCAAATTTGATCATTTTCTTAATAAGCGTAATAGTGTTGAAAACAATGGCTTATTATCAATATTCAAGTGTCTCAGACTCAGGAACATTCAACCCATTCCTCAAATGTGATGGTGCAACCACCAATGGTTTGTAATTTGATTTTGAACATTAAGACGTGGGCAGCAAATTGTATGAGGTTTAAAGTTAGTAGGGTGGCCACACTGCTCTGGTGGCAGCTAGGGAGCCAAGTTTCGATGAATTCATTGTCATCAATATTAATTTTACTTTATTGAAGAATGTTATAGAGACCTAATTTGGAGTGTTAATCAAAGACCTAATTCAATGCAATCGTTAGATTAATTATAAATTTCACTGATAAATAGAACTTATTTTCAATCCAATGGTCTAATTTAGGAATTTAACCCCTAATTGTCGTTGGACTACAATGAACCACTTTCGTTGTTAGGATTCATGGCAAGCCCAAAACTAATAATAAATTAAGTCAATAGGGTAAGTTTCCAAAAGTCCAATTAGTAGTCTTAATTGATATTTAATGCTCGATCTTCATAACACTTTGGTATTAGGATATACTATGTTCTTATACCTAACCCTATTTACTTATTGGCTCATCTCACAACCAGCCCGTTCATCTTCCAACGAGTAATGTTATTGGAACTCAATCTATTGACTTAATTTGCTATGTTTTTTGAATTGATTATAAGTCTCATCAAATATTAGAAATTAGTATTTATTTTAAATAATTTTACTCTTCATCCAATTTTGTTATAAGAATAATGTTATTGGGACCTAAAAAATTAATTTAATTTATTGATATAATAATATGACAAGTGATTGAATTACGATGAAAAAGTTCAAGAGTTATTGTCGTAACAACAATACTGTTGTTTCACATAACCAACTACTTTTGTTATTCTTTCTCGGGCAGAATTATAAGAAATAAAAGAAACATGTCCAAAGAACAAACACCATGTGTAAGCAAAACGAAAAGCAGAAAAAGAAAAGCTGAATGAGACAGCCATGAAAGCAAATGTCACCTGTTTTTTTGGTAATCCAAAAGCAAGTGGCAATTGGGATCAATCATAGCTTACCTTGCCCCCCCCCCCGAAAGTTATCCATACTCCTTTTTCTTCTTAATACAATCTCTGTAAAGTTATCCACCTTTTAAGGACATTTACTTATCCTAAGCACATGGCAAAATTAATCTCAATAGATATTTAATATAGTAATAAAAATAAATTATAAACTCAAATTTCCTAACTTCAAATCTTGCCAACATTTTGGGGTGAAACGATAAGGAATTTATCCATCCTGAATACCTTAATCTTGGCATTGATAATCAATCTTTGACTGAATTGGAGAGGGCACTCTTGACCGTTAAAACCCAAAAAAAAAAAATTAAAAAATTATCAACCACAAAAAATGTAGATTGAAAAAAGAGCAAACACGATGCATAACTCTCCTATCATGGCAAAGTCGTACGGACATAGTCTTATTCTGACGTACACACAAACTATTATCGTGTACAAAGATATAGAGATTAAACACCCATAAAATGATTCTTGATGAGATGATTGTGATTGTTAATGATCACTTTTTCTTACTCTTTTCCTTGCCAGTGGAGAGAAAATAGAACCTAAACCAAAGAGATTTGCAGTAGGAACATTCAAAACCGGATTAATTCTCACACCATGGCCATAAGATCCATAACCCTTCTTCAGTGGAGGCTTTTGGTAGCCAGTTGAGGAAGAAGACTGTGATTGTTTCACTGAAGCAGCCCATGGAATCTTCTGGGAATGCTGCTTGTGATTAGCACTCTCCTTTGAGAATGATGATCGCTTAACACTTTGTGCTGAACCTGTTGAATTGCTCCTCGATAAAAGTGGTAGAGGACATAAGCCCCCTCCATAGCCACTGCCACAATTCAAACTACTGCTCCGCTTGAACCGCCAAAATGATTTGGAGTTTTGCTTTTCTTCTGATTCAGAACTTGCCATTTTCGTTTCATTCGTGTTAGTGCCAATATCAAGACGATCATGGGTTCCTTGTCGTGGCGATGGTGGTGATGGGTGCGGCAATGGTGGCGATGGGTGCGGCAGCGATGGTGGAGGTGGAGATTTTGTTGCGTGGTTTTGTGGAGAAATCTTTTTCTTAATTTCAAAAGGAAGAATCATTCCATCGGAGAAAAGCTCATCGGCGGATGAAGATTCTTGATCGAAACTCTCACGGAAAACACAGAAATCGAAATCGATACTCGACGATGAACTTGATCGAGTCAGGTATTCAACTGGGACTACGTCTGATTGGGAGAGATCATGAGAGAATGAAATACGAGGACTCATAACCAAACCAGAATTCTCAGAGCACAGTTCGATCGCCATTGCCATGAATTGTTCGAGGAAACTATAATAATAAAGATGACTCAAAACAAAGAGTTGGGTACGTTTTAAAGTCGCGAAGAGAAGCATTCAAAACCCAAACCCTAACACGAAAAATCAAAGATGGGAGTTTGAAATATGGAAAACTGAGCGGATTTCTTAAAAGCTAATGAGATGTGCTGGAATTCAATTTCTGCCATTTGAAAATTTTGAGGAATTGGAGGAGACGACGAAGCTTCGGAGTATCCTAGGAGGTTTGTCATGTAACCAACTTTATGACCAAGTTTGTAGGCGAATTCAGAGACGTGGAGAGATGTAACCTAAATTAAAAGGGTGAATGAGGGAAAGAAAAAGGAGACGTGGGAGTGGGAGTGGGAGTGGGAGTGGGGGTGGGGGTGCGAGGTGAGTAGTGCTGCCAATACCCCGTGTCGTACGAATTAAGATTTTTTTAATAATCCCGAAGGGTTAGCTTAATGGAAACTTAACCAGTACTTAATAAACCTCTAATGATGGATAGATCAAGAGTTCAAATATTCCACCAAGTATTGTCACTTAGAATCATCATCCATAGATGTATATTAATGGGAACTAGCATTAGTCACTTAGGATCATCGTGCATAGATTTATCTTAATGGGAACTAGCACTAGTTCGGTACGTGAGTGAAAAAATACTACGGTGATCTTTGGAACGAGTTGGAATATAAAAAAAAAAAAAAAAAAATTCAATACACTTTTTTAAAGAAAAAATTATTGAATGGGATCTTAATCCATGTCATTATCAAGTTTATTTTGTATTTAAATTGTATAGTGTTAAAATTTGTTCAATTTATATTCGATTCATTTATAATTGTATAAAAGTAGATTCAAGGTGTGTATAAATTATGTATAAGTCAAATTTCTTTCATTGAGTTTGTGTTCTTTTTTTAGTTAATTAGGACATGGTCTCACCTTTTGTGTATAAACTAATTTTAGTCTAATCAAATTTTTAATATACTAGCAATGGAATACGTGCGTNTTATCATCCCAACTAACTAAGGCTAAAATTTAAACTGGTCATGCCTAGGTGGGAGGCACAAGGGGTCCCGGATTCTTGAAGTATTTTTTCTTTTTTCTCAATTTCTTTCTCATTTTGTATTCAAGGAACCGATTCGAATATATAAAATCTAAGAGGATCATTGAATAAAATTACGTAAAAATATATTAAAGGGTTCTAAATTTGGAATAGAGGGTGAAAGAATGATTAAGTTATCAAGATTAGGTTAAGAAGAAAAGATTATTGGTATTATGTTTAGACCACAAGGACACAAACTTGGGTGAGATTGTCGCTCTATCAAGGTCAGTGTATAAATTTTGAATAACGTATTATTTGGACAGAGTGAGAAATTTTTTACTATGAGGGTAACCATTAAAAACGATCATCGTCACTACTTGAATTGATCCAAATCTAATTTAAAAACTTTAATACGTATTGGATCGGTGATGGATTCAGGGTGGAGGCCCCACCCTAAATCCGCCAGGGCATATTATTTTTGACCTTTTCTATTGGTGTAGTAGATCGGTACAAAAACAAACCAACATATTTCTGTGGCCTCATTTGTCTAGATGTTCTGGCAAGTCACCTTTTTCTGAAACGAGAAATATATTCCATATCACCACATCATGTGCTCTGTGACATGATTTGATTTAGAATGGTGCAGGGATAACAGAAAAATAAACCACAAGAAAATATTTATAATAAAACAGTAGTATTTATCCCAAGAGAGTTTATAAAATAAAAACAAAGAAAATTATAAATTCTCAAGTACCAAACAGAGACAAGCATAACCAATGCTACCATAGGATGTTTGTGACATATTTGTCAATTTGCAGAGATGGTTGTGTATGATGTTTGTGACATGTCTTTTGTTTGAGAAGACTCTATGGTTTTCATGTCCAAAAGTCTTACTATTTTTTTTTTATCAATCCAACAAGCCAACTTCAAGTGATAGGATATTTTTTTCTTATCATGTCGTTTAGATTATCCGATTAATCCTACTCCCATTNTTGTTTGAGAAGACTCTATGGTTTTCATGTCCAAAAGTCTTGCTATTTTTTTTTTTATCAATCCAACAAGCCAACTTCAAGTGATAGGATATTTTTTTCTTATCATGTCGTTTAGATTATCCGATTAATCCTCCCAATNTAAAAACGATCATCGTCACTACTTGAATTGATCCAAATCTAATTTAAAAACTTTAATACGTATTGGATCGGTGATGGATTCAGGGTGGAGGCCCCACCCTAAATCCGCCAGGGCATATTATTTTTGACCTTTTCTATTGGTGTAGTAGATCGGTACAAAAACAAACCAACATATTTCTGTGGCCTCATTTGTCTAGATGTTCTGGCAAGTCACCTTTTTCTGAAACGAGAAATATATTCCATATCACCACATCATGTGCTCTGTGACATGATTTGATTTAGAATGGTGCAGGGATAACCGAAAAATAAACCACAAGAAAATATTTATAACAAAACAGTAGTATTTATCCCAAGAGAGTTTATAAAATAAAAACAAAGAAAATTATAAATTCTCAAGTANAGTCACCTTTTTCTGAAACGAGAAATATATTCCATATCACCACATCATGTGCTCTGTGACATGATTTGATTTAGAATGGTGCAGGGATAACAGAAAAATAAACCACAAGAAAATATTTATAATAAAACAGTAGTATTTATCCCAAGAGAGTTTATAAAATAAAAACAAAGAAAATTATAAATTCTCAAGTACCAAACAGAGACAAGCATAACCAATGCTACCATAGGATGTTTGTGACATATTTGTCAATTTGCAGAGATGGTTGTGTATGATGTTTGTGACATGTCTTTTGTTTGAGAAGACTCTATGGTTTTCATGTCCAAAAGTCTTGCTATTTTTTTTTTTATCAATCCAACAAGCCAACTTCAAGTGATAGGATATTTTTTTCTTATCATGTCGTTTAGATTATCCGATTAATCCTCCCATTTACGTGCAATCATCCCTTTCATATTTACCAAACAAGTACTAGTATAAAACCCTTTAAATAGTCCTAATAGTAGATTTGAACACGTGATATCTAATTTTGTAAAGTAAATTCCTGACCAACTTGTTTATACCTTGTGGTACAGTTACCTGGGTGTTTAATTTTAGAGCGAGAGTTAAAATAGATAAATTATAAGGAACATTATTATTAAAGGTATTTCAAATGTGGGCACCGGGAGAATAGATGTGGTAGAGAAATTCCCAAAATTCATAATCAGTTATAATCCATCAATCCGATGTAACTCAATATCAGCAACCAGCACCCCCTAAGTTGGTATTGAAATTGAATGGTGATGGTTGCACAACATCCACATCCAACAGGCAGGTGAAAGTATTATGGAGCATTCAACTAATAAACCATAACTATGATTAAAGACGCCACCTCTTTTTTTTTCAGTATAAGGTAGCTGTTCGATTTTATTTCTTTTCACCAAAAATAAATTCACCACACAAATATAACTATAACTATAACTATTGACCCAACATTAGTTATTCTATTTACTTCTAATACTTGCGTGCAGGACTGTTAGTCGAATGAGGCTGAACCGAGTTCGAGCCAAGCTTAAAAAATTTATTTTTTGATCGAGCGTNGGAGCATTCAACTAATAAACCATAACTATGATTAAAGACGCCACCTCTTTTTTTTTTAGTATAAGGTAGCTGTTCGATTTTATTTCTTTTCACCAAAAATAAATTCACCTAATACTTGCGTGCAGGACTGTTAGTCGAATGAGGCCGAACCGAATTTGAGCCAAGCTTAAAAAATTTATTTTTTAATCGAGCATAAAAAATTGTTCAAGTTCGACTTGTTTAGCAAACAAGTCAAGCCTGAACGAGTAAAAAACAAGTTGAACCTGAACCGAGCCCGAATATTTGCGCATGAACGAGTCGAGCCCGTCGAGTTTGAGCCGAACTTGTAAAGCTTGTTTTTTAAACAAGCCTAAAAACTTGTTCACAAGTTCGGGCTTGTTTAAAAAACGAACCAAACCTGAACGAGCCGAATTCAAATCAAATTCAAGTAACTCAGTTTGATTAACAGTCCTACTTGCGTGTCAACTGTCTGCTAGGTGATATAGCTGTTATATATTTTTGCCCATGGATCATCGTTGACCATATTAGCCTTATAGTTAGGACACTTGAACAATACTGGTTGAATCTTCTTCCAATGAATTGTACTAGTCTTTTTTTTATTTTTTTTTTTGGTTATGAACAGATAAAAGATTACAGATATTTTTTGAACATATTTTACCTAATATTACACTACAATCCCAAGCCAAGAAGACCAATAAACTTAAATCTACGCACGACGTCCAAAAGATTCTAACCATTGGAATTGTACTTAGTCCAAGGCATGAGAGGTGAAATTGTGCAAATGGGTATTCATATCGTTTAATAAATATGATTTTTAGAGGTTGAGTCTATTCTTTGGTAATGCAGAGGTCTCAAGTTCAATCCTTTCACACAACCACTAAAAGCTAGTCATCCTTGTCACTTAGCTCTAACTTAGCTCAATACACAATGATTAATCTCTGAATTTAAGAGAGTAATCGACGTAAATCTGGATATCTTATGACCAAAAAGATATATATGATTCTCACAAACAGCCAAGAACTAACTCAATGGATAGATCGTAATAAAGGCCGGCAATGGCCAGGATAGCCTCAGCCCGCCACTCAATATCCCAGAACAAGCCACAAGCTGAGCAATCCACCCAATTTTGTTAAATGTTTCTGATTTTTTTTTTATGTTTANCCGAACTTGTAAAGCTTGTTTTTTAAACAAGCCTAAAAACTTGTTCACAAGTTCGGACTTGTTTAAAAAACGAACCGAACCTGAACGAACCGAATTTAAATCAAATTCAAGTAACTCAGTTTGATTAACAGTTTTACTTGCGTGTCAACTGTCCGCTAGGTGATATAGCTGTTATATATTTTTGCCCATGGATCATCGTTGACCATATTAGCCTTATAGTTAGGACACTTGAACAATACTGGTTGAATCTTCTTCCAATGAATTGTACTAGTCTTTTTTTTATTTTTTTTTTTGGTTATGAACAGATAAAAGATTACAGATATTTTTTGAACATATTTTACCTAATATTACACTACAATCCCAAGCCAAGAAGACCAATAAACTTAAATCTACGCACGACGTCCAAAAGATTCTAACCATTGGAATTGTACTTAGTCCAAGGCATGAGAGGTGAAATTGTGCAAATGGGTATTCATATCGTTTAATAAATATGATTTTTAGAGGTTGAGTCTATTCTTTGATAATGCAGAGATCTCAAGTTCAATCCTTTCACACAACCACTAAAAGCTAGTCATCCTTGTCACCTAGCTCTAACTTAGCTCAATACACAATGATTAATCTCTGAATTTAAGAGAGTAATCGACGTAAATCTGGATTCTGGATATCTTATAACCAAAAAGATATATATGATTCTCACAAACAGCCAAGAAGTAACTCAATGGATAGATCGTAATAAAGGCCGGCAATGGCCAGGATAGCCTCAGCCCGCCACTCAATGTCCCAGAACAAGCCACAAGCTGAGCAATCCACCCAATTTTGTTAAATGTTTCTGATTTTTTTTTAATTTTTACATATCTTCCATTTTGTGGAGTCAATGAGCTTGGTCGCGAGCCTACTGATCACCGTCTTCACAGGCTTTAACCCGACCAACCTAACGTTGCCCCACTTAATAGGGTTATCGGACTACCACCTGACACGCTAGGTGGGTCATCAAACTACCCGCTAGTTCAATGGGCCATCCTACTAAAGGACGAACCCATGGACCATGGGACATTAGTGGAGCTTAAAACATAGGGGGGAGAGAGAGAGAGNTAATACTTGCGTGCAGGACTGTTAGTCGAATGAGGCTGAACCGAGTTCGAGCCAAGCTTAAAAAATTTATTTTTTGATCGAGCGTAAAAAATTGTTCAAGTTCGACTTGTTTAGCAAACAAGTCAAGCCTGAACGAGTAAAAAACAAGTTGAACCTGAACCGAGCCCGAATATTTGCGCATGAACGAGTCGAGCCCGTCGAGTTTGAGCCGAACTTGTAAAGCTTGTTTTTTAAACAAGCCTAAAAACTTGTTCACAAGTTCGGACTTGTTTAAAAAACGAACCGAACCTGAACGAACCGAATTTAAATCAAATTCAAGTAACTCAGTTTGATTAACAGTTTTACTTGCGTGTCAACTGTCCGCTAGGTGATATAGCTGTTATATATTTTTGCCCATGGATCATCGTTGACCATATTAGCCTTATAGTTAGGACACTTGAACAATACTGGTTGAATCTTCTTCCAATGAATTGTACTAGTCTTTTTTTTATTTTTTTTTTTGGTTATGAACAGATAAAAGATTACAGATATTTTTTGAACATATTTTACCTAATATTACACTACAATCCCAAGCCAAGAAGACCAATAAACTTAAATCTACGCACGACGTCCAAAAGATTCTAACCATTGGAATTGTACTTAGTCCAAGGCATGAGAGGTGAAATTGTGCAAATGGGTATTCATATCGTTTAATAAATATGATTTTTAGAGGTTGAGTCTATTCTTTGATAATGCAGAGATCTCAAGTTCAATCCTTTCACACAACCACTAAAAGCTAGTCATCCTTGTCACCTAGCTCTAACTTAGCTCAATACACAATGATTAATCTCTGAATTTAAGAGAGTAATCGACGTAAATCTGGATTCTGGATATCTTATAACCAAAAAGATATATATGATTCTCACAAACAGCCAAGAAGTAACTCAATGGATAGATCGTAATAAAGGCCGGCAATGGCCAGGATAGCCTCAGCCCGCCACTCAATGTCCCAGAACAAGCCACAAGCTGAGCAATCCACCCAATTTTGTTAAATGTTTCTGATTTTTTTTTAATTTTGANGGATAGCCTCAGCCCGCCACTCAATATCCCAGAACAAGCCACAAGCTGAGCAATCCACCCAATTTTGTTAAATGTTTCTGATTTTTTTTTTATGTTTACATATCTTCCATTTTGTGGAGTCAATGAGCTTGGTCGCGAGCCTACTGATCACCGTCTTCACAGGCTTTAACCCGACCAACCTAACGTTGCCCCACTTAATAGGGTTATCGGACTACCACCTGACACGCTAGGTGGGTCATCAAACTACCCGCTAGTTCAATGGGCCATCCTACTAAAGGACGAACCCATGGACCATGGGACATTAGTGGAGCTTAAAACATAGGGGGGAGAGAGAGAGAGCAGGGCACAAACACCACCAGCATACAATATTACACCCCACTCGAAGGCCAACTGGATAGCATATAAAGTAGGGATAAGGTGTCCATGGACCCCAATGTATGCAACTCTTAATACCCTTTTTTCTCCATAATTGATGACCCAAGAGGCAGCGTCCGTGGTGGATAATGCACCCAAGCAAAAGAGTCTTATCTTTCTTTTTCATTTTTTTAAAAATCCCTTTTCATCTTTTCCATCTTTGGCCAACTTGGCATGTGACCAAACGCTTAAAGATGCAACCTAAAGCATCAAGGACTTTCATATCTCCTACATGTCTCATTCCTTGTTTATCATTTTGTTCTTCTGAAATGATGTTTGTTGGGTTGGGGCCTTCACTGGAGGATGCATATAAACCAAAAGGCAACATTATTTATTTACAATAGGTAAAACACGGTGAGAAATTGATCGCTTTGAGAAGTTTGAGATCTCGAAGAAGTAACTGTGTGAAAACGCTAGTACAAGTTCATGATGGGTATATTTCCATACATGAAAAATGAGGAGGAAGATAAAAAGAAGTAATCCAAATTTGATTCAACACAACCATTCCAAAGGTTGTGATGGAATCAACAAACACAACATTAGATATGGTTTGATGAGTAAATAAAGGGCCTATAAAAATAGTGATGTGAAGCCAGCGTGTCAAAAATCACAATTAGTGTCAATGTATAGGTAGAAACATAACGGTGCCTTACACATAACCAACTGGTAGGTTCTTGTTACTTACCAGGGCCTGGGGTTCTTGATAACTCTTGGATGAGAAAATGAGCACCAACTGTGGAAACACCAAAGATGAGAGGGATGTCCACAAATAGCTTTTTGGTAACTTTAATGGACAACCCTAGTGCTCTCAAAAAGGATCTAAAAAGGGTTGTCTGGGTATGAATAATGAAAGACATTTATGAAAAGCTAATCTCACAAAGTAATATTCTTACCAGAAGGTTAAGAGTTTACTTCCATCTTTAACAACTTTTCCTCTTATTCATGCGCTGCATTTCATGATGGGGACAACAATGAAGGGGACCGCCACCACTTTGTAACATCTCTCTACCATAACAGAGATTGATGGGATGAAATTAATTCATTTTATGCTACTGCCAAATTTACACAGTTTTACACAGCAGTGGATCACTTGCAGATTTTTCCCACAAGGCTACATTGAACCGATGTCAGAATTGACTAAATTTGTATAAACAATTTTGGTACCTTCAACACTGCCATTTCAACGGTGAGAAGGCCTGAAGGGACAAACACCGTCATATGTCCAAATCATCATCTGGGTCTTCATCAGAATCTGGCATCTCATCATCTGAATCACGGAAGTAAATTATGTCGCCCCTGCCAGAATCCTCAGTCATTTGCAGTTTCTCGACAGGAGTGTCTTTATTCTCAATTTTGCTTCCATCAACAGATCTCCGGCCATCGTAGATGTGAATTTCTTTATCATTTCCTGAAGCAAACAGAATGTTACACAACTCTTAAAGTCATACACATCAACCTCCATAATAAGGACCGGAGACTAATTTAAAAAGTAGAAAAGGGAAAAAGAACAGAAAGAGGGATCTTTTTTCCCACCACATGCAGAAGCTCAAGTCTGACACGTAAAATAGTTAAACCTAAGATTTATCCATACCCTGGTGCTCAAATGGAAGCACAACTTTGGCCCTGTCAATACGCTCCTTTTCCGAAAGCTGAAGATTGAATTGCACCTGCCAAAAGAACACCCCTGTTGTAAAGAATATAAATATTGCAATCCATTACAGGTTACATCTCTGGTAATTCCCTTACCTGTATGTACATATTTAGTTACGGTTGTCAGATGTGTTTGCATGTGGTTTTCTCTGGCTTACGTGCAAATTTATTAATGGAATCACCAAAAAGAAAAAGGGAACAGATAGGGAGAGTGGTAATAGGAGTGAATGTCCCATATTCTTTGCCATGTATGTAATGTACACTCGAAAGTGTTCTTTTTTGTGTTGTGCGAACTGGATAGAGGCTATAGAGAGACCAGGTAGAGCTAGACAAGACTAACCTTTGGCACAAGGCTTTGAGTGAGCATTCCATCTTCCGAAGAAACAGTGGAAAATTTAATGCCTGATTGATCCACACAAAACTCTTCACACTGACAGTAGTTTTTAATGATGTTAGATGAGTTGCTAGTTTAATATCAGCACAAAAGATTTTAGACACGGAGGAAGAGATTACCATCAGTCTAACACGTCCATTTCTTCGTTTGAAGCGCACATAAAATTTCCCCCTATTAAAATTCTGTTCAAGCAAAGAAAGGTTCTCAGGGTTGCCTCTTTGTCCATTTGTCATTAGAGTCATTGGTTCTAAATTGGCCAGCATAGAGGCCATGTACTCAAAAACAGCAGTGACCCTGACTTCATGAAGGTCTGAATGTAATAACCAAAGCACAGAAGAAACTTGGTCTGCAACCAAAAAAGGGTAGAAACTGAATCATCTCTGGAGTAGTTTTTGGTGAATTAAGTAAAATTGAATTGAAGACTCTATATTGGGAGGAATCCAACTACTAACCATTCTCACTCCTAGACAATTGGCAACAATATTAAATAATTATGTGATTAGTTCAAGAGATCAAATTCTGGTATACATGCCATCTCTCAAAGATTGATAATGGACATGTCAACATCAGCAGTCAGTTACCCATGTATGCAAAGAAGGCAAGCAATGGTGATGGGGGTTATTCAGCAAAGAACTGATGATTTATGCATTTCATAAAGTATCAAAACCAGCTGATACATTGCTCCAGTTAACGTAATTGATTGATACCAATAACGGATTGCTGGACAAAGGGTTCTAAGGCCTGCTGGAAGCCTGGTCAAATAGGTGATTGCGCTTAGATGCGTCATAATAAAAATAAATTTTGGCAACCTCAGGAAGCCTCTACTTTATCTAGTCAAATGGTTTGGAATTCTACTCCTTGATGTGCATTTTTTTGACCAACACGAGTGGCTCTTAATTCGACTTTTTTTAACAAAGTGTAACTTTAACTTGCATTTCTAATAGTCTTCCCAGATAAAGTTACTCTGGTAAGAATCCAGTGCTATCTAAATGGCATACAGTATGCATTATAATTTTTCATGCATATTAAAAAGAATACTCAGAAAAAAAATAAAGAAGCCAGCAATACATACGATGGCTACGAAGGTTGCTTAAAAGGCGTGCCACAGTAGACGTAGATGCATGTCTTAGCATTTCACTGACCTGAAAAGATACAAAAACATCACATATGCAAGAGAGGGGGGGTGGGGAGAGAGAGAGAGATGAGAGGTGTGCTGCAAACAAGCACAGAATCTTCAAGCCAAAACTCTTACCTCTGAACCACGATGTCGCTAAACATACAGAAGTGCAGGGAATTGAATGCAACTTCGCAATCCAAAAATACTTACATATTAAAAGTATAAACAAACGCACTGTCACGTGCACACGTATGGGTTATATATTTTGTTAGTAATAACAACAAAACTTTTATTAAATCTATAAACTCAGGACAAGAAGGACGAGCAGTCCTTCAAAAATGAACAGAAAAAAAGGGTGGGTTTTATTTTGGTATCTTTGACTAGTTGTGACCAATGAGTTATCCTATCAATAGAATCCATACTTATTCAAAGATAGCTGTTTTTGACCGTTCATTTCAAACACCTATCGCCAACACTTTCAACCTTCACCAAATTCAGAAACATTGTCCAATCCATTTTGTGGAGTGATTCCGGGCATCTAACTATGTCTCTGTGACAACATATCATATCCTTAGAGAGAGAAAGATTAGTAACAAGCTGAGATTACTGGAAGAAAGGTTTTGTGAACAGAAAATGAAAGTACATCAAGTATTTCTGGAGAAGATTAGATTAATTATGGCCTTTGGATTTTCGTGATTTAGGTTTGGTGAGCCACCACAAGCAAAAAAAACAACAAGGCCCTCGACCTCGTGCATGTCACACACCAGTAAAATCGGCCAGGCATAGGTGGGCTTGTCTTGGGACGTTTCATAATCAAATTGATCCTAAAACAANAGATACAAAAACATCACATATGCAAGAGAGGGGGGGTGGGGAGAGAGAGAGAGATGAGAGGTGTGCTGCAAACAAGCACAGAATCTTCAAGCCAAAACTCTTACCTCTGAACCACGATGTCGCTAAACATACAGAAGTGCTGGGAATTGAATGAAACTTTGCAATCCAAAAATACTTACATATTAAAAGTATAAACAAACGCACTGTCACGTGCACACGTATGGGTTATATATTTTGTTAGTAATAACAACAAAACTTTTATTAAATCTATAAACTCAGGACAAGAAGGACGAGCAGTCCTTCAAAAATGAACAGAAAAAAAAGGGTGGGTTTTATTTTGGTATCTTTGACTAGTTGTGACCAATGAGTTATCCTATCAATAGAATCCATACTTATTCAAAGATAGCTGTTTTTGACCGTTCATTTCAAACACCTATCGCCAACACTTTCAACCTTCACCAAATTCAGAAACATTGTCCAATCCATTTTGTGGAGTGATTCCGGGCATCTAACTATGTCTCTGTGACAACATATCATATCCTTAGAGAGAGAAAGATTAGTAACAAGCTGAGATTACTGGAAGAAAGGTTTTGTGAACAGAAAATGAAAGTACATCAAGTATTTCTGGAGAAGATTAGATTAATTATGGCCTTTGGATTTTCGTGATTTAGGTTTGGTGAGCCACCACAAGCAAAAAAAACAACAAGGCCCTCGACCTCGTGCATGTCACACACCAGTAAAATCGGCCAGGCATAGGTGGGCTTGTCTTGGGACGTTTCATAATCAAATTGATCCTAAAACAATTTTGAGAGGTTCAGCAAGCCAGGTATAAAAGTCAGAATCACCCACATGGCTGTCTAAACTGGAACAATAAAGCACAACAAAATACTCATTTGCCATTATTTAATGTGGCCAAACAACCAGAAACTTCTCCTTCTGGGGTAGTGCGAAAACACAAACAGAAGCATTCAAATCCAGCCAATATAGTTTGATAGTCCCACTCATCCACAGTTTTTATATCAGTTAGATAGTACAAAGTGCCTGTTGACACAGGATTGATAATCGAGTAGGAAGCTTCTGTGTATTATTTTTGGAAGGGACTTGACTAGTTGGCATAGACAAGCTGATACACCACTGATTTAGATGCCCACTGCAATCAAACAAGGCAACAAACTTCCTTTCTATCCTGGTTGATTTGTTTCCGAACATCTTCAGAATCTTTAACTCCGAAGGGGAAATAAGGCAATTGAATTTCCCAATGCCTCCATGGCAACAGTATATTAGGGGTGATTCGGAACTCCAAAGACAACAGAAAATTAAGACTTTCCACATAAAAACGAATAAACACGTAGATAAGAAAAATTCACAATATTTGGGGAAATAAAGTAGTGCAGTTTTCTAGAGTGTCTAAACAAATTATTGCAACGAATTATTATTTTTGTGTTCATGAAAATTACTGAGCTAGTGAAATCCTAAAATAACTGATACTTTGAATAGAATCCAAAACGACTTATCACAAAAAGGAATATTATCCAATATTGATAAACAAGTAAAATATTACTTTGGAATTAAAGAAACAAGAGATATTCACACTAAGGGTTGATTAATTAATTTGCAGAAATGAAAATATGATTTACAGATCATTTCATCCAAAAATATTTTCAATCATCAAAAGATTCCAAATTTAATTTTACCATAGCTTTCATTTTCAAAGATACCTGAAATTTAATATTTATGTAGTCAAGATTTCTTTTTCAACCATCCGCAAACATGTCCACTTAACTTGAGAGGACATGTCAAGTCCATCAATCAAGTGGTTTTCATAGCTACGACAAGCCGAGTAGCATGCCAAAAACCACCAGACTGCTTAAAACTAGACATGCATAACAAAAGTACTTTTTGGAACTTTCTCACGTGACCAAAAATGCTAAACCGCTCAGATCTGAAATTGTGCAACACAAGAGAAACAAACAAAAATTAGCAAGGCACGAAGTTTCTTCCCCATACAATGTACAAATAAAAAAACTTCATTGATGCAGTCATTTAAATTATGTAAATAGGGCAGAGACAAAGCCACACTCATAACATGTTTATCTGCAGAGCCTACCGATCATATGCTTTTTGTACCTGACTGGTTCTTCATAGGAAGTTTCCTCTTATCATAAAGTGATGCGGACTAGACCCACCAGACATCAAACTCATATGCAATCCAAATGCAGAGTCACAATCCAATGCATAAAATTTTAAAATTTACTAGTGTACTAAACTGAGGAAGGATGGCCCAAAACAAAAATTAGCATTGAACAGATGTCAGATTACAATGCAATTCTCACTTAAACATCATTTCAATCTCAAAGCATTTGGCCGTTAGCACACATATAAACTGTAACTACTATTGCCCCTATCAAAATTCCAGTGCTGGAAAGCATGATTACCGAGTCTATGGCAACTGAGAAACGATCTTTTCCTTGTCCAACCAATCCTGTAATGATAATCAATAAGAAGTAAGAAACAATCAGAGTCTTAAAACTGAATATCTAGCTATAGGACCCTTCAATTAAGGTTTTATCTAGCTAGATTGACACCATACCTTTCCCTAATTCAAGTATTGAAGAGACCAATTTATCCATATTCCTCACATCCTTGCATACACTAGTACTAACCGAAGCTTCTGCAGAGGGATTAGTAATACTTCCAGAGTCCATAAGTTGGTCATTCCAACCAAGAGGATCCGTATAACAATCCAAAACACTAATCCTGTCCCAACATTTACATTCAGAAATTGCACACAACGAAAAATCATAATCTACTATACGGGTACAATTATTTTTCAAACCAGTTTTGCGATGAAGCGACGTCGTTTCCTCTGCTCTTCATCAAATCAGCATAGAACGACGAGCTTCGAGTCAAAGCAACGAGCACAATTCCTCTAACAATGCAATTACAGATATCAACAACAATAGACAAAGATAATAATTGAACATTTGAAAGCAAGTTTAGTTTTATCTTTTCGATTTGAGAAGAATTGAACTGACTTGGACTGTGATTTTCCAGCCAAAACGTTGGAAGATAGTTGAGTGAGAACGTGATTAAAGACAACGGATCCGAAAGGTGAGTCGATTGAGTCTTTTATTGTAAGAGCTGGTGCGTGTTCTCCTTCTAATGCTCCGTCACGTAGAGCTCTACAAATCGATTCCGCCATTGTTACTTGGCAATTTAGAATTGAAGTTCTTCCTGCGAGAAACGTTCGAAGCTTGAACCCACAACCCTTCTTTGAAGAAGATTGCTGTGGCCGGCCCATAAACTCAAGTCCGTGGCCCGTTATCCAGTTCGGAGAAACCTTGGCCCTTGGAACTACCCCGCTTTGGTTTGGATTTTTTTTTTTTTTTTCTTTTTTCTGCTGAGTGGTTTGGGCTTGAAATTAAGGAAATATTTCTAGTTCGAAAATAGTAAATGAATGATTTTCTCATATTATTTTATAAATATTATCCCCTTATGATTTAAAACTTAATGCATAACTCTGCCATAAATCTATCCCCTTATGATTTAAAACTTAATGCATAACTCTGTTATAAATCTATCTGTTTAGCACTTGAATCAGTTTAATCTAAATTAAAATTTATTAATTTTTCATTAATTTCGTTTCGAGTTTTTGTGAGTCATGTCTAAACTTTTCATGCCAATGAAAATTATAATAAATTTCTTTGTAATTTGGATTAATTACAAGTTACCTCTTTATAATTTGAAACTAATAAAATAATTTGTTATTTGGTAATAAAAAATAAAAGAAAACAATAGAGGAGAAAATTATTAATGCGTTTCCTTGCACTTTTATTTTTCATTTCAACATAGAAATTAAAGAAACAAGAAGATTTTTTTTTTTTAGAAATGGTGCAACACGAGGACTTCCCCAAAGAAATAAGAAGATAAAAATACCAAATAGAGTATAAAACTCCTCTCAATTCTATTGCTAGAATGATGTTATAATATCGAAAAGTAACTTTTTAATTGTAAATACTAATTTGAATTATTTATAATTATTAATTATAAAAATAAGAAACACAAATACATATAATATTATAAAATAAATTTTCTTGTGTTTTATTTTTATTAGATAAAAAAGAGAAGCAAGGTGCTAAAAAATAATTATTCGATACCAGATTATAACTCCAACCTCTCGTGTTGGGAGGACAACTACGATATCGAATGGGATACTCTAATGAAAGATACAATTTTTTAGAGTCAAATTATAATTTTTTAGATTGTAAATTATAATTCCAACAAACATGATCCCTCATCAAATGTATTGATCGATCACAAATATTATAATTTTTAAAGATCAACTTAAATCTTTTCTAAATCAAATTACATATTTTATATGTAAACTTTTAAATAATCGATGTTATTCAAGATCAATCATAATATTTTTGTGATAGCTCTAGAATAAATTCTATTAATTGTAAATTTTTCTTAAAAAATTATAATAGTTAGGGGTGTTCACCTTATTCCTACGGATAGGATGTATAGTATTCTGTCTTGCTTCTCGATACTTTTCAAAAAAGATTTTTTTTTTACCTACTCTACCCAATTAATTGTATCATTCCTACCTGAATTCCATCCAAAATAATTGGGTAGAAATTCGGGTAAACATAATTTTTTTAGTTATTAATTTTTAAATTATTTTAACAATTCAATTAAGTAACCTACTTCAATTTTATTTTTTTTAAGTAACCTATTTCAATTAACCAACACAATAATGTTAAAAATTTAGCACATTAATAGTATTTGTGGTTTGTGATTTTTGCACACATTAACAATATTAAAATGTTAAAATTTTAACACACACACACACACATATATATATATATATAATAAAGTAAAATACAATTCAAATCTCAAAAGATAAACAAAATGACTTTTACTATATTGCGGTTGAAATCGCTTTAAATTCTACTTTAAAATTAATGTAATGACTAATATTAACACCCCAAATTTAATAGAAAAAATAGGACCCTAAAGGTGTTTGGAGTGATTTTTTAAAAGTACTTCTAAAAATTTTATTATTTCTCATAAGTACTTTAAAAAAAAAAATAATGTTTGAAATTGTCCAATCACTACCTTTACCACCACTGCTCCACCACCCCCACCATCATCGCCATCGCCATCATTATCGCCATCTTACCATACCCACCACCCCACAACCACCACCATAACCACTACCACCACTGTCCCACCACCCCACCTTCATCATTACCACTATTACCATCCCACCACTACCGCTGCTACACCCTACCATCATCACTATCGCTGTCGCACCTTATCACCACCACTACTGTTCCACCATCACTCCTACCACCCTCATGACCATCTCAACTACCATCACCATCGTCATCCCACCATTACCACCCACATCGCCACCCCCACCATTAGCACTGTCACACCTTTACCCCCACCCTACCCTTACAACCACACCGTCACCCTCACCTCACCCTCATAGCCCTACTGTCACAACCACCCCCATCATCAACATTGCCACACCTTTACCCCCACCCTACCCTCACAACCACACTGTCACCCTCACAGGCCCACTATCACCACCACCCCACAATCACCACCATCGTTGCTGCCATCACCATCACCGCTTCTATTGCCCCACCACCACTATAACCACTACCATCACCGTCCCACCACCTCACCACCATCCCTGTCGCACCCTACCATCATAATCACCGTTGTCGCACCTTATCACCACCACTTCTCCCACCATCACCCCTACCACCCCCACCGCCCCACCACTACCCCCATGACCATCTCAGCCCCACCGTCACCCTCACCCCACCATCACAATCCCATTGTCACCACCACCACTATCGCCACCCACCATCGATTGCTATCTTTTTCGTTCATGGCCACCACTCACCACCGTCGTCATCTTATTATTATATTTATTATCATTGTCACCATCATCCCACTACCATCGTCGCCCACTGTCAGCACCCATTGTCGCCCACCATCACCACCAGTCACTATCACCTATCACCTATCACCACTATACTTACCACCGTNATCATAATATTTTCGTGATAGCTCTAGAATAAATTCTATTAATTGTAAATTTTTCTTAAAAAATTATAATAGTTAGGGGTGTTCACCTTATTCCTACGGGTAGGATGTATAGTATTCTGTCTTGCTTCTCGATACTTTTCAAAAGAGATTTTTTTTGACCTACTCTACCCAATTAAGTGTATCATTCCTACCTGAATTCCATCCAAAATAATTGGGTAGAAAGTCGGGTAAACATAATTTTTTTAGTTATTAATTTTTAAATTATTTTAACAATTCAATTAAGTAACCTACTTCAATTTTTTTTTTAAAGTAACCTATTTCAATTAACCAACACAATAATATTAAAAATTTAGCACATTAATAGTATTTGTGGTTTGTGATTTTTGCACACATTAACAATATTAAAATGTTAAAATTTTAACACACACACACACACACATATATATATATAATAAAGTAAAATACAATTCAAATCTCTAAAGATAAACAAAATGACTTTTACTAGTTGCGGTTGAGATCGCTTTAAATTCTACTTTAAAATTAATGTAATGACTAATATTAACACCCCAAATTTAATAGGAAAAATAGGACCCTAAAGGTTTTTGGAGTGATTTATTAAAAGTACTTCTAAAAATTTTATTATTTCTTATAAGTACTTTAAAAAAAAAATATTATTTAAAATTGTCCAATCGCTACCTTTACCACCACTGCTCCACCACCCCCACCATCATCGCCGTCGCCATCATTATCGCCATCTTACCATACCCACCACCCCACAACCACCACCATTACCACTTCTATTACCCCACCACCACCATAACCACTTCCACCACTGTCCCACCACTTCCACCACCACCCCACCATCATTATTACCACTATTACCATCCCACCACTACCGCTGCTACACCCTACCATCATCACTATCGCTGTCGCACCTTATCACCACCACTACTGTTCCACCATCACTCCTACCCACCCCCATAACCATCTCAACTACCATCACCATCGTCATCCCACCATTACCACCCACATCCTCACCCCCACCATTAGCACTGTCACACCTTTACCCCCACCTTACCCTTACAACCACACCGTCACCCTCACCTCACCCTCATAGCCCCATTGTCACCACCACCCTCATCATCAGCATTGCCACACCTTTACCCCCACCCTACCCTCACAACCACACTGTCACCCTCACAGGCCCACAATCACCACCATCGTTGCTGTCATCACCATCACCACTTCTATTGCCCCACCACCACTATAACCACTACTATCACCGTCCCACCACCTCACCACCATCCCTGCCGTACCCTACCATCATAATCACCGTTGTCGCACCTTATCACCACCACTTCTCCCACCATCACCCCTACCACCCCCACCGCCCCACCACTACCCCCATGACCATCTCAGCCCCACCGTCACCCTCACCCCACCATCACAATCCCATTGTCACCACCACCACTATCGCCACCCACCATCGATTGCTATCTTTTTCGTTCATGGCCACCACTCACCACCGTCGTCATCTTATTATTATATTTATTATCATTATCACCATCATCCCACTACCATCGTTGCCCACTGTCAGCACCCATTGTCGCCCACCATCACCACCAGTCACTATCACCTATCACCATTATACTTACCACCGTCATCACCCATCACACTATTCTAAAAGCATCTATTGTCGTCCACCGCCATCATCATCATCGCCCCACCATAACCGTTGTCGTTCCACTAGTACCACTGTCAACCATCATCACCGTCGTTCATCATCGCCCCACCACAACCATTGTCGTCCCACCAGTACCACTGTCAACCACCATCACTGTCGTTCACCACCAACCACACTCATTACCACCACCGTTGTCACCCACAACAGCTACTACCATCATTGTCACTTAAAACCCATCACCATTACCTCCCACGGCTGTTACCACCACTACGGTCGTCACCTTACCCACCACAACTATCACCGTCTCACCCTGTCACCATTGTTCTCCACCACCACTACTACCGCTCACTCCCACTACAATCGAAAATTTGAACACCCTAATAATAACTAGATCATTAAAAACAATAAAATTTAATATGATATAAAATTTCTAACCAGAACTTGAACTTAAAGAGTAAGATGTAACTTAAAAATCGAACATTCAAAAAATTGATTTCGTTATATTAAATAATAAATCTTTTTCATCACATTTTTAAATTATATTAGTTAGTGTACACATGCGTTGCACGTGGACCATTTTCATATTAAAATTTTTAACTTAATAAAGATTATTTGTTCTTTGCAGCCCAAAAATTTTGCCTTTAACAAAATTCCAACTAAATATCAAATCCATAGTTACAAAATGGTTCAACGACCTCAAACCAATTTTTGACATACACGTAAACATCACAAATTTGGGTATACCGTATCGAGTACTTGAATATTTAAGTCATTTTCTATATAACAACAATAATAAGGACTATAAGAATTGTATATAAATGCGCACACAATCATAAGCAAACACATATACAAATAATTTCTTTCAATATATGAGTGTACATATTACACAAACATATATTCGACTACAGAAGTGTCAAATACAACAACATTGATAATCGTAATGATATTTTTTTTTGATCAATTCCCTTTCTTTTCGTAGTTATATTAATTCTCAAAAATTAAACAACATGCAATCAAACTTTACATAATATTTGAAGACCGCAATAGTTTTATAGGGCCTTTATTTTTCTCAAGTTGTTACCAACAAACCTACTGCAAGCAATTAGATTAATAAAAATAACCAATTACAAAATCATTGAGTTATAAATCACATAAATGCAAATAGAAACCCATGATCACAAAAGGTAATATGAACATATTCTTTCGGTAATGATGAATAAAACAATGCATTTTTTGAAGAAGAAAATATGTATATCTCTTTCAAGAAACATAGAAATTCAAACCCCACAACCAAAAAACATAGAAACAAAAGAAATAAAATTTGATGACCACAAGAAAAAAACTCATAAACCTAGGGTTTGAGCAAGTACAAAAATAAGAGACATGTGAGGAATTAGAAATTAAAAGAGAGAAAACTATTAATACTGAACTGCTAAATTGATAACAATGAATTTTATATAGCAAAAATCTTAAGAAAACTGAACTTCGGATTGGATGAATGGGAGATATAACATTATGAGTAACCGATGAACTTCTTTAACTCATACTTGACATATAAAATATATGTAGCATTTATAAAAAATACAAAAACAACTTAATAGTCAAAAGTCTAATAATGTAAGTAACCTTCAATAATATTAGTGTTTGCCATTAAATAAAAAATTAATATGGGCATTACTCAAGTTATCAAGGTGATTTTAATCAAACAAAAAATTTTCACTTTTATTGATATTTTATAGTAGTACAAATATAAATATAAATATAGATAATTTAAAATAATATTTTTGTTTTGAAAACACACGATCTTAAAATAGTGTTTAAAATAAAGATTATAAAATTTTCGAACTTGTAATAAATATATGTGATGAAATAAAAATAAGAGATAAAAATATATATAAAAATAAAATTCAAAATATTAAGTGAGAGATTTTTTTCTCCGGTCCTATAGTGGTATTGGGTCACTTTCGATCCACCTCGTGGCCACTTGGGAAGCATAAGTTGAGATACTGCTAAAGCAACTTTCGAATGGGCAGTGAATAATAATAATTCCTTGAATGGTCAAATTGCCACGCATATCCGTTTGGTTTGGTGCCCGTCTATCGTATTGAGAAAGCGTGACGGAGGCCAACCTTCTACTTTTTTGATGTTAACGCAAGAAGATGTATCCAGTATCCATCCCCTTTGCAATTCAAATTCAATCTAACTCCTCACATCAATTCAAGTCAAACATACAATAAACACTTAGTAGAGAAGATACATCGGCCACTGCCGTGTACGAAATATTTATTTTGTTATCATGTAAGAAGTTTGGTAAATAAATAAATAAATAAATAATTTAGTAAATTGTAAAAAAAAAAAAAAAATCTTATGTAAATAAGTTTGAAAAAAAAATAATTAATAGCTAGTGGAGAGGTGAGGTGTAATTATAAAAAATACAAGGTAAAATGTGTTGGACGGAATCTTTTTTTTTTGATCAGGTGTTGGACGGATTCTTTAATTTCTTCATTTTGTATATATAAATAAATGATATGATAATGCTGAGAACGTTATACACATATTCAACTACGACGCAAAATAAATAATGAGACATCATATGGGTTTTTTTTTTTTTCAAAAGAGATGGTGGTTGAAAAATTTCATATAACGCTATTATTCTTAATTGGGACTCTTGTAAAGAAATTTTTATATATCGTTATTATATGTTTAATATACATTTTTATACATTGAATGAGAAAATTTTATTTTGGGGCAAATTATACTTTTGAGCACTTTAAGTTTCAACAATGGTTTCGGTTTTAAATTCCAAAAGTTAGTTCAAGTGATAACATGAGTGAACTATAAATCTAAACGTCGTCAGTTTGAATATTGACAAATTTTTGCAGTCAGACCATGAGAATCCGGAGAGGGAATTAGTCGAGGTGTGTGTATGTTAACTTAAACATCTTTAACCGTTAAGCTTAAAAAAAACCCAATGGTTTCGATTTTTACCCTGAGTTGAGCTAACTCGTTTCTCATATTATGTCTTTAATTATAGTTATTAATTTCACATTGTCCGAATAATTAACGTTTGTAACCATTTCAACAAAAAAGTTCTTATTTTGTCCCTCCAAATTATATAATTTTGTTTTGTTTTTTAAAACAAATTTAAGTAATTAAATAAGTCATGTGAGAAATTAAATAGTTTAATTAATTAAAGAATAATTTGTGAATTACGCGATGCACATAATTTACTAACCTTAAGGGTGAATATATAAATAAGTATGAATTTCAAATAATTTTTTAAGTTCTAATATAAAAGATTAACTCAAAGATAATTCCAATTAGAAATGAATCAAAATGTTGATGCATGATTTGGGTATATATTGTCGGGTTTTTAGCACTTTGCATCTTGAAAGATTTCAAAATTCTTATTTAGTGCTTTTAAAAATTAAAATTTTCAAATTATACCCCTAATGTATCAAAAATATTATAATGTGATTCTTCTATTATGTTTCATTATTTTTCTGTCAATAGTCACTGTATTGACACAAATGAAAAAATTAATGGAAAGTTAACAAAATAATTACATTACAACATTTTTGATATATTGAGGGTATAAAATACGAGAAACTTAATCATTAAGAACATAAATTAAAAATTTTAAAAAAAATTAGGGTGCAAAGTGTAATTTTCCCTACATTGTAATCATGAATTCAAAACTACCAACAGATAAAACGATTTAAATATGAAAACCACAAAAAGATAAAAATACAGGCTGGTGGGCGGGGCAGTTTGACCCGGGTAGGGCCCGAAAGAATTGATATTGATTGGGGGACCCAAACAGCAACTGCCAGTACAACCGCTAAATAGAGCAATCCATTGTATTGCTGATGGAATGGGATTGGACTCACCTCTAGACGACGAACACCACCGACCCAACTGTAACTGGGTGCGTGACTTCTCCCAAGGCAAAACCTCTTCGAAATTTCCAATTACTTTTTCNTTGGACTCACCTCTAGACGACGAACACCACCGACCCAACTGTAACTGGGTGCGTGAAGGCAAAACCTCTTCGAAATTTCCAAATACTTTTACCCAATCTGACGATAACTCCAATTTTTCACTCCCTCACGTCACAATCTCTCTCCTTCTCTCTCTACAACTGTGTTTTTCTCTCTCTTCCTTTCCTTCTTGAAGGTTGGCTTCAAAAGGCAGAGTTTTGTGCGATGGAGGTCACTGAAATCTTTTCAAAGCACTCGAATTTCTCTCTGTAGGGGTTTTCGATTTCTAGTTCTATCATTGATGGAGGTTAATGGTACAGGGAAGCAGAGAAGTCTCATTAGACTGAGATGTTCGGTTCAGAACTACGATTGGGGTCGAATCGGGCAAGAATCGCGGGTGGCGAGATTGTTTTCGTTGAACTCGGGGATTGAGATTGATGAAGACAAGCCTTATGCTGAGTTCTGGATGGGTACTCACGGTTCTGGACCATCGTTTGTGGTCCACAAAAGCGCCGACAATGGAGTGTTGAATGGTTCAAAGGGTGGGAATGTTAGTTTGAAGTCTTGGATTGAGAAGAACCCTCATGTGCTTGGTGATAAGGTTGTTGACAAGTGGGGCACTAATCTTCCTTTCTTGTTCAAGGTATACCAAAATTAATGGTGCTCAATTGTCAATATTATATGTGTGTGTATATATATACATATATGTATTCTTCTCTCAACAAATTTAGTTGAGTTTTTATCCATTCTAGTGATTGGTTTTTGCGGTTCCCTTACTGTTTTGGCCGCACTACTTCCCCTTTTTATCCTGGGGTATTGGGAATTCTTGATTTTATTAGGATTGGTGTAGATTTTGTGATGTTGAAATTTTACTGATTTGTTGTCCTACAATTTCATGGATTTCTGATTATTTAGCGTGTTTTAGGTTCTTTCAGTTGCAAAAGCATTGTCAATACAGGCTCATCCAGGTAAAAAACTGGCTGAGATTCTGCATAAGAAGCAGCCAGATGTCTATAAGGATGATAATCACAAACCAGAGATGGCTTTGGCACTAACAGAGTTTGGGGCGTTATGCGGGTTCATCAGTCTTGAGGTAATATACTCATCTTCATTTGATTTATTTTTTCTGGTAATTCAGTTAATTTCAGTGTTGTAATTGATAGAATAATGCGTGATAAGTAAGCGGGATTTGGGATGCAAGAAATTTTACTTTTTGCTTACCAACCTTTTCCTCCTTTTTTATATGATGTGTGGTTAAACCTTGTTCTAATTTTTTATTCAACATGCTTTTGGTGTTAAATAAGTTTGCCTTGAGTCCTTATTGGATTTGTGGTTTTTACAGCAAGAAGTTAATTTCCTGCTTTCTACCCGTTTTCATTAATTGTTTACATTATTGGTGGGAACTTTCTGAGTGGAAGAAAAAGTTTTTGTGCATCTGGACAGTGTTCTAGGCTCTAGCTAATGCAGTTGTGACATCGCCACTGTCCACTGACCTGCATTGAAGCCACGCTGCTCCCAGATTCCAAAAAAGCTGGTCATTGATGCCATAGTCACAACTTTTTTTTGAACAGTAATAGTCACAACCTAAGAAGCATGGACACGGATAGATATGACACGGATACGTCGACATGACATTTCTCAAAAAAGTAGGNCTGCTCCCAGATTCCAAAAAAGCTGGTCATTGATGCCATAGTCACAACTTTTTTTTTGAACAGTAATAGTCACAACCTAAGAAGCATGGACACGGATACGTCGACATGACATTTCTCAAAAAAGTAAGACACGTTGGGACACGCTACAAAAAATTATATTTTATAAATAACATTAATAGAATTTATTGTAAATATAGTGATAATGATATACAATTTATAAAAGATTCAGTATTTTATGATAAGTAAATCTTATGTGTAATCATCTATGTTGATTTTTGGACTGAAGCATCCTCTTAATAGTCAATAATCATCAATTTTTTTTGTAGACAATGTATACTTAATATATAATTTAAATAATCATCAATTTTTTTTGTAGACAATATATACTTAATATATAATTTAAATAATTAATCTTATTTTCTCAATTACTCTTTTTTAAAACTTTTATGTATCTTTTGTTTTTATTATTATATTTAGAGTACAACTTTAATATTTCTAGTGGTGGTAATTATATGTTCTCAAATTTTTAAGTTTTGTTAATCACATTTCAATACATGTTTATTGTTTAGTAGTAGACAAGTTCTAAAGAAGGGTCGGACGCGTGTCCAAAATTAAAATTTTATCATTTAATTATGGACACGTGTCACAACTGGATTGAGAGAATTCTTTTGAAAAATCACTGTTCTTATGTGTGGCTTGAGTGATTTGTTTTGCAATTGAAGTTTTCGTTTGAGTAGACTTGAGCTTTCCCCCCTCAGTACTCTGGTGCATGTAATGCATTAGGAATTTAAAGACTAATGGTCTATTACGGATTTCTAGTTTGCATATTAGTTGAAGAAACACTGTGCATGTTGAAGGCAATGTTTCCAACCGGATCCAGTTACTCAAAATAGGACAAACAGGATTATTGAATTGCATAAAATGGTTCTGGCTTTTCTTAAAAATAATACCAAATAAGGTTTGACCTAAAGTAACTTTAAATGAATGTATAAAATTGTTGGGATAGACCTAATGTTACTTATGAGATTATGGCACCTTTCACCCTAATGAGATTAACTTGGACGGATTTTTGTCGCNGTATAAAATTGTTGGGATAGACCTAATGTTACTTATGAGATTATGGCACCTTTCACACTAATGAGATTAACTTGGAGAGATTAACTTGGAGGGATTTTTGTCACNTGAATGTATAAAATTGTTGGGATAGACCTAATGTTACTTATGAGATTATGGCACCTTTCACCCTAATGAGATTAACTTGGACGGATTTTTGTCGCTGTTTCTAGGAGCTTAAGGGTGTTCTTCAAAAGGTTCCTGAGATTATAGAAGTGGTTGGCAGTGCATATGCAGACCAATTGTTGCATGACAATGAGAAAGATATGGAGGAGAAAGCAAAGCAACATCTGCAATCAATGTTCACTGAACTCATGTCAGCTAGCAACGATGTGATTTCTGAAGCATTATCCAAGCTCAGAAGTCGTCTGAACATGGAAACTAAGGTAGATTTCATCCTGTTTCTTATTCTGTCTCTAATCTTCTTTAAGTTTATTGTATTATTCCTATATATTTGTAGACAGTATAATGCTTGGAACACTCTGTGCATCATTTAGGAGAATTTGACTTTTGATGTTATCCAGCTTCTGTGAAAAGATATGCTTTATTTCTTTCTGCATGTACGGAGTATGTTGCCGTCACTTGCAATTGGATCTCCTCACCCATAAACTTAAATTTCAATGGGACCAGGAAGTTATGCTACTCTCTTTTGTCCGGTTCATTTTTTAATTAAAAATGCAGTTCTAGGCTATGCTCCTAAAGCCACCATCCGGGACGTGGCAATGTATATTTTGAGTCACTGAATAGGATTGAAGGCATCCATGATAATCATGTTTTGCAGTAATTTTTTTGGTTTAAGCATCGACAATTGTAAGAATGTAAAACAAATGGGGAAAAGTTTTATAGCTCGCATGCAAGTTCTAGCTCACGTGGTGTAGATATTTTTTAGATTGTAAACCAAAGAAATGCATTAATAATAAAAGTATGCTACAAAGGAGGACAAGTGGTCCTCAACTGTGAAATATGTATATACAAGAAAACAAAGGCAGCACAAAAAACCAAAATGCGTGCACTCAGACGCACAAAAGCACAATGAGAGTAATAATATAGATCTGAAACCCAACAGTTACAGCATGGTTCTGAATATTTTTGGCTACTTCCCCTTCTTTAGCTCGGCAAAAAAGTTTGAGTGCACGCATTTAATGCAGATAAGAAGTTTGGTGTATTTAAAATTTACATTGTGCTGCTTTTGATTTACTAAGAAAGAAAAACCTCTCTCTCATTTTCTTTGGCTCTTGAACCTTCATGTTCCGAGCTAGCTCTTTGGCTTCATTATATTTTTGTGTAATTTAATCGCCATGCCAATCAGAACCATCTCAATTGATGCTCACAGAACTTGGTAAGGTAACCATCAAAGGGCAGGTGTAAAAAAAGTTTATATTATGTTCTTTTATTGCTAAATAGTGCATACCTTTTGTACTTTCATTTTGATAATCCTATGATTCATTCTAGCATTACTGCACTGGGTTTAAGGTACTGGTTTATACAAGTTTTGCGGCAGCTAGAGAAACTGTATTGAACTGAATTTTTCACGCAAGGTAGTTGTACACTTGTAACATGGGCAGCAGAATCAGGTTACCCATCTCTGGCTGTGACTTCCATTTGTCTTCAAGTACATTGGGACAAGCTAGAGCAGTAATGACCCTCACTAGAACGGTGCACCAGCTCAATCAATGAGTGTTATCTCCTGTGACCAATGTGGAATATTTGTATGATTTGTCAGTACATCTTCCCACCCAAGCAAGGATGTCGATTTTTTACTGCACCAGTTGCTGAATCTTACTGCCTATACTTTTAACTTATAGGCTGGCATTTTCAAGGACCGCTTTTAGTGCATGGCGGTGTCATGGCAATGCCATGCGCATGACTGTTGTTAATTATAATCCAGGATAGTATGATGGATTTGTTACAGGACAATTTTGCTTAGATAAAGGATGTGCCAAGTGTTTAGTAGTTCTTTTGATGGTTGTATCATCACTATTGTGGAAGGGTTTCTGCATAATGAACTCATTAAGCATGTCCTTTCTAATAAAAGTGTTTTATTTTCATTCTCTCTTATCACAACTTCTCCTTTTTCACTTTGCTCAGGTGAGGCAGCTGACAGACAAGGAACAGTTAGTCTTGCATCTTGAAAAACAGTATCCAGCTGATGTTGGTGTCTTAGCAGCCTTTCTTTTTAATTTTGTGAAACTTAATCCTGGTGAAGCTCTGTATCTTGGGGCAAATGAACTTCATGCATATCTATATGGCGAGTGTATTGAATGCATGGCAACCTCAGACAATGTTGTCCGCGCTGGGCTTACTCCAAAGAATCGGGATGTTCAAATCCTCTGTTCTATGCTAACGTACAAACAGGTAAGGATAGCATGCAAAATTCTGGAAGAATGTCGTTGTTTAACTGGCATTATTGTTTGCATTCAGATAGCCAAAAATGAACCTGGTGATTTGTTACATATTTTTAGGGTGGTAACTAAATTTTGCCTTGATTGGCTTGTTGCATTACTTTGTTATCGTTTGGGTTTTTCCCAGATTGCATCAAAATTTCTAACTCAGTTTCTGTTGCAGGGGTTTCCAGAAATACTTCAAGGTTTGCCTTTAAATCCGTATACCACAAGATACCTCCCTCCTTTTGATGAATTTGAGGTTGACCGGTGCATTCTTCCCCAAGGTGCATCAGCTGTTTTTCCAGCAATCCCTGGTCCGTCCATATTTGTGGTCACGGTGGGAGAGGGAACAATGTGTACGGCGTCATTCAAAGATGATGTTACTGAAGGTGATGTACTATTTGCACCTGCCTACTGTGAGATTATTGTAAAATCGACATCTGAGGTGCACTTGTATAGAGCAGGAGTAAACAGCAGGTTTTTTTAGTCTTTTCAATATTGACACGGGCAACGTCTATCTGCAGCTGGGAAGTGAAATTGCTTTGATTTTACTTTGTTATGCTATGTACTGCTGCTATCTATAGTTCTGTGCCCATCAAGATCTGTACGGATATGTACTCGCAATATATGTAGCAAAAATATAGAAATAAGAGAATGTCTTTGAAAAGAAAATGCCTGGCTCAGTTTATTTGCTTCTTAGTAGACAAATTTTGATTCGAATTTAAAAACAAAAACTTTAGCCTGTGATCTATGTACACCAACATTTTTTCTAGGTTTTCCTTTCCTTTCCCGGCTATGGTATTTTGTCTCTTCCGTTTAAGGCATCCATTTGCATCAGTTCTCAAGGTGGCAGATTCCTGGGCTCAACTTACCCTTCACCGCGGCTACTGGACGCAGACCAATGGTGAAGGTGCCTCTTGACGTTGCAAGCTTTGCGTGCGATACGAATCCGACGATGAAAATTGTTTGGCTTGCATTTTAGAAACTACTTTATGAGAGAAATTGTTTGACCAATTTTTTCTTTTTGAAAAATTGAAACAAAAATTGGGTAGGTTTAAAAGAAATAGTTATAGTTATTTTGTGTTTTTGAAAAAAACTTTTTCAAAATTTAAAAAATACCACGTCCACCGCACCATTACCATCACATTTTTGTTCACATTATTTTTTGAATTAATGTTTAAACAAATTTTATTATTTTTTATTCTATAGAACTATTTTTAGAATCATATAATTAAATAAATTCTGGTACACAAAAACACTAAACATAAATTTTTAAAACTTATTTCAAAAATAATTTTTTGATATGCAAACAAAACATGCCCCAAGTTCCATAGTAGGCTTCTCTCTCTCTCTCTCTCTCTCTCTCTCTCTCTCTCCATCTATATATATATACGTCCTTGACAAAACTACCGAAGGGGAGGAAGACAATTTGTTTGCGTGATAAAAGAACAAACACTCTTGCCTTTCCATCGGAATGTAGAAAGCTATATTGCCACTTACTACCTGGACAAGAATAAGATTTGTAAGAAACACGATCACGTCTTGCAGTATTCGATTTGGGTTCATGTTCTCAACTCGAGAAACAGACAACCTCAAAAATGATGTTTCAAAGTCATCAAGGAAGCCCAAGTGAACATTTACAGATGCCTTGGTTTGTTTGGAGTCGATAAATTGCGGGCTGTTTGTCTAGGAGGTATTGGGGGGGGGGGGAAACTTTGGGCTAATCAGTCCAAAATTTCCTCAAATTTTCATGTTTGTTAAAAATTCAGTTTCGAGTTGTTAAAAATTCAGTTTCGAGTTTTCAAATCTTACCTGTAGTTGACCCGAAGATTAAAATCATGATCATAAATTTCGTCAAACCTATAAGAGGGTGGGTTTGAGAAGATAGATAAGGAGTTAAAGATCTAAAAGACAATTACACTCCTTAAAGTGAGTATAAATTATATTGATCAATGATAAAATAATTATTTAAAAAATAAATAATTGTTAATAATTATGATATATCCGTGAGTTCTATATGTGTACGTATTACATTCTAAATATGAATATGAATCGAATTAAATGTTAAATCTCATCTTTACAAAGTAAGATTTGAATTTAAAAAAATTTGGATAAATCAATCAAAACTCCTCAAAATTCATCCAAACAACTCGCCATCCCCACGGTCAGGGACTCAAGACAAGAATGGGACAGAATAGAGACATTGATCTTTCGTTTGGTACGTTAAAAAAATAAAAGAATAAAAAATTAGAGAAATATATAAGATATCATTTTATGTGTTTTGTATTTGTTAAAACAGGACTCGTGCACCATAGTGGCACAGTGCATAATATATAAGAACAATGCTACTGAAACTTAATTTATTAATTTATTGACCTAATTCACTATAACTTCTATCAAACATTAGAATTTAATGTTGATTCAATAATTTCACTAAAATCAGGTCAGTATGTCAACAAATTAAATTAAATTTTTAAATCCAAATAAAATTAGTCAATATATAAACTAATCACATATAAGATAAAATAATAAATTATGTATGTATATTATTTCCATCCTATTTTTTAAAAAAAAAAATATATCATTTCTACTTTATTGCAAAATAAAAAATATACCACTCTTACTTTCCATCCTTCTACTAAACAGAACATGAATGAATCTAACCATGCATGGAGCTAAAATTAGAAAAGCTATTTAGTCCTACGAGAAAAGGCTTTCTCCTCAAATCAGTGTATAGGAGTTTCTACAAATACAAATTCAAAAGCAGCAGAAAGGGCAAAAAAATCATAAAGGTTCCCAGCTTCACATGCAGAAGTTCATCAATTCCTATCTCACTCAAAATTTCTGGTAGCCCATAATAGGATTCAAGCAATGACAATCTTTAACACAAAAAACGGAAACAGTAATAGGAACAGAAAAGCATATGCGACCGCAGCTCTTAAGCCTCTGTCATCGGATATTCAAAGACAACATCTTTCCCAGAAAGCTTCCTGTAAACACCAGCGAATGTCTCTAGTTTGTACTCGGTATCATTCCGTGCTTTGGGATCCAAGAAAATCTGCCAATGCCAAGGAACATTATAAAGAACACAGTGGGAGAAGTATAACATTGATGAAACAAAGTGACAGGATGATATATTTTTTCCATTTTTCGGTTTAGAAAGGATGATATTTCCTGAGGATCCATTTTTCTAGATCCTCATCATAAAGGACTGGTAAATTACCTTGATGATTTTTGACCCATCAATCCTGTATCTGATGCGTTTTCCAACAATCTCAGCGGGATACACAACATCCTCAAGCATTGCATCATGAACAGCTGTAAGTGTACGAGAGCGAGGTCTTCGAACAGCAGAGCCTTTCTTAGGTGGGCGCAATATCCTTCGGGTGGCGATAAGAACCACATCCTACCAGTCATACAAGAGAGGTTGATAAAAGGTGTGGGTAGACGTGCCGAAGCACCACAAGGAAACAAAAATATTAAATCACAAGAATTATAATAAAAGCAGAGAGGGTTCAGCTCATCTCCCTTCATTAAATAGTCTCACCACATCAATAGCAGAGAGGAGAAAGAAGTCATTTAAATATTTAAAAAATGTTCTTTTGAAGCACAGTTTGTGAAATGTCCCCCTAAATTCACATAGCAAAATTGTACAAATGACTTTCAGGATTTTCCAACCACCACAATTAACCCTTTTTTTTATAGGACCACGAGAATTAACCCATTTTTTTCAATTATCCACATAAATTACTTTCCATGCTGAACAAACAATATGTCAAACAATACCTTTCCGCTGAACTTTTTCTCAAGTTCTCGTACAAGCCTAAGATGAATCTTGCGGAATGCTTTCCTCAATCTATAGGGAACGTGGATGACAACAGACTTGCGATTTCCAGACACATCAATTTGACTGCAGAGAGCAGAAAATAATATTATCATCCTGAGTAATCCACGCTCACAGAGAGATGACAAAATCAGGTTAGACATTCAAGCAGTACACTACTTACGCTGCTGAGTTGATGTAAAGGTCCTTTAAATCACTTTTAAGATCCTGGTTTGTGTTCTCCAAATCAAATAATGCCTGCACAGACATTAACAATATAAATATTGATTACATGATAATGCATTCCTGAGGAAATCTACAATATAATAAATATCTATATATCTGTATATGTTTCAATAACATCAGCAGCAATAGACCTGAGCAACAGTCTCCTCAAATTCAGTGGGTTCCACATCCTTATCCTTGTGGATCTTCTTCATTGAGGTATACATCTTGACAGATCTGATTGGTAAGCATTGCAAGTGTTAGCGCTAATAACAGTAAGAAACCCAAACATTCATTCTATTATTGAAAAATAGAGGTTCTCACTAATTTTTCATGTCAACATGCTCTAATTCCAAAATAATGAGAAAAATTTTGAAGGAATATGAATATGTAAATTAACATCTGCATTAATCGTAAATAAAAACCAAATTTCAACTTTAAAATGAAGGCATGCATTATATTAAATTCCAGACCAAAAAATTATCACATTTTCAAGGGCTCCTCAATGGAATGAGCCCAACCTTATATGACTACAAATAGAAGCTTTTCCACGTGTGCTACAACAGTTGCTGAAAAATGAGATACATTGCTAGGGGTCCAGTCATCCAAATGAGGATGCACAAGTGACGATGCAATCCATGCTTGCTTTAAATACATTTGTTAGAAACACACATATATATCAAGATGGAACACTTATTGAGAATCGTGAACCTAAAAGAAGGTTAACTAACAATTCTGCCATGTCTGGAGACCAAAGAACTAACCCTTAGCACATACCATTGCACTAGACAATTAAATGCAATGAATTCATATCCACACAATACTGAAGAGCACCCTACAACAACTCTAAATTATATATTTTCTGTAGCACTTACAATGTCTTGATTCTACCTACAGATTAAGCCCCCAAAGACATCAATTCTCCATCAAATCCATTATTATCAGTCATGTATAAGCACCTCTAACCAGTCACCGTCTTGTCCCAGTCACAAAATAAGTTTTCAAACGTTCGTCTTCTTTACCCTGATCGTGTAAACAAGCTGATTGATCGAACATTAGGTCTACATGTATACACATACACCACATAGACATACGCTCTTACAAAATACAATCGAAATGGACCATTTATACACTGCTTGACATCAGACAAAATGACGTGAATGGACACACAACACAGAATACAGATCCAAGTTTGAACCAAAAGCATGAATGGAGGATTCGAATTGATGGATTTGTAAGCAAAATACAAGTAAATAAAGACAACCACATGAAAAGAATGAAAACTACGATGACCACTGATTAAAGAGAACGGACCTTCAGTGAAGCGAAGATCTAGTTGATCTTGTGCAGAAGAGCCTTGCTTCAGCTTCGGAGGAGGTCACCGAGGGAGAGAGTGTGAAAGNAAAGGTTTTCGAGTGGTAGCAATGGAGGCTCAACTTCTGAAGTCATGCTTGAGCTTAGTGCCTTGGTTGAGGAGACGGGTTTTATCAGAAGTTGGGGTTAAACTAAAGGAAGAAATATTGTATGTTCATCCATACTGTTATAACTTAAAATCCAAACAAAGAGAGAATGTGTGTGCTTGCTGCTAGAAATGGTAAAAAAACCCTGTAAAATTCTCATGATTCCCATGAATGATAACTCTCATTCAGTCAGATTGATCCATGTTTATAATCTTCCCAAGGAGTACAAATTCATTGTTTCAGTATTAATGAATGCTGCTGTTGGTTTTCTCCACACTCTTGGTTAGTGCTTTTGTGATGAAATGAGTAAGAATTCCAATAGGACAAAAAAGAAGGCACAGAGAAACGGAATGCCGGGTCTNCAGGAGATGTTAAACCCTAATTTTTTGGACGGCTGGGATTGAGTGAGGCATTGTTTTGATGAATTGGCATATGGACAGCTGCAATGTCACCCGACCTGACCCGATTGTTCGCCCGGCCAAATATTACTAACTTGGGCAATTTGGGTTTGCCACGTCACCTCGCAGTAAAATATTTTTACCTTGATATAGTTCATGTTAGTTTTATGAGATTAATATAAGATTTGAGTTCATTATTTTAATACTAATATCATAATTGTATGCAGGGGCAGAGCCAGACCATTTCTTCAATGGGGGCAACATAAAATTCCTTAATAACTTTAAATATTTTTTTTANATTCCAATAGGACAAAAAAGAAGGCACAGAGAAACGGAATGCCGGGTCTCGATTTTGTTATCCAATCCATCTTGAAAAATCTGCCTGGATGAACAAGGAAATGCAAGTGTTAGAAACTACCCATGCACACGTAGTCAGACACACACATGTGCGCACAGGGAGAGAGAGAGACCTTGCAGCAAAGAGGTCTACGGCCAGTAGGTGAATCCATGCAGAAGCCAGTGTGATCTCACTGGAGAACATCTTAGNAATAAATTACAAAATAAATCATAAGTAACAAAATAAATTGAGAAATTTTAATAGCAGTAATTTAGAAAAATTATTTCTATTACAACTCTGTTAAGTCGAACTTAGATATAGAAACAATCTGAGTTATAATAATCAAATTTTAAGAGGGGATTCACTGTTTCTGAATTGCAACATGAACTTCAACTATATCTCTAATTCACAAACAAATGACTGCTATACACTGAAATCATCGATAAATTCATTTTGCACTGTCTAATATCCAAATAAATCAACACTACAACTAATATTCCAAAGATATAAAAAATCAACTGTGTGAATCATCATTGTTCAATTCAAATATAGATAATTGCAGTTCTATCATCCACTGTTAGGTAAAAAATGAAATGGGTAATCAAATTGGTAGAAGTCCATATCGCAATGCCAAAAATTACAAAAAATTTTGAAATCAAAGAAATTGTGCATGAGTTACCTCTTGCATGATAGCTCTCATACAATTTTCTAAGCTCTCAATAATTTTTGTAATCAATTAGTTAAATAATGATCGAATCGATAATAAAAAAAAGAGACGACTGACGATAAAGAAAACATAAAAAAGAAACAAAGGTACACTAAAGAGAACAAAACTCGGTTGAAGAGAGGAACTTCCAATTCACAACAGGAATGACACGAGGGCCAAAGAAAGAAAGAAATGAAGTCTAAAGAGATGAATGAAAAGTCGAGACTAGGAGACAAGAAGTATTTTCCTAATCTAATGTTATGTTTTTATAAAACACACTCACGTGTTCTCCTAATATATAGAACTATATCTCCTAATATATATAACTATATTTATAACTTTTCAGTGGGAGCAATTTGTAAAAATATTCAAAAATTTTAAAATACTACCTAGGCTCCAAAATTTTTTAAAATTTTAGTGGAAGCAACTACCCCCCTTTGAATCCGCGGTTGTTTGTATGAGGTATTAGTGTCTAGTATTAAGTTCAAAAAGACAAAAACTCCTTAAATGACTATTGAATTAAGAGCAATGTTACAAAATCTAAAAAATTACAACTCAAATGCATATCAACTCTTGATTGAGTGAGTTCTATCAATTTTTTAGTGAGGCCCACTCTTTACACACTCATTTAAGAGATGATATGTATTTGAGTTTTAATTTTTAGGTTTCATTTTGGTTATGTAGCATTTTCCTTGAATTAATTTAGTTTGATTACATCTTTTAATACCCCAAACAAACATGCAATTTGGGTTTAGGTTTGGGTTTGGGTTTGCGTTGGATCAAGGATTAAAATTTTGTTTCGAAAAAGTCAAAATATTTTGTTTCTAAAGAAACTGACACGAATCACTGATGAAATCAAAATTTCTTCAAGATGTTTTGTAATATTTCAATGCATTTACATAATTGTTTTGAAATATTTTCAAAGTGTTTTAAGATATTTTGATATATTTTGACTAATATTTTGAAAAAATAATTTTCAAACTTTTTATTCATTACCGTTTTATTTTCGAAACAGGTTAAAACGTTTTCAAAATGTATCCAAATATTTTTATTTTCTAGATCACTGAAATAAAATTTTGGGACCCGTTATTTGAAGTACAAATAATTTTCCTTTTCCTGCATGCAAATTTAAAAATAAAAATAGAGATTTCCCAACTTCATATTTTCTCGGGCAAAGTTATTGGACACAGTTGTTGCAGAAACTTTGATTTGTTTAGTCCTAGTTGTTACTGCGATTGCTGCAAGAAACTGGAGTGTCAATTTTATCCATTTATACAAATCCAACACGACATTATACAAAACTCAAAAATAACACAATTAATTGACACAACTAATAAATGAATCAAATTAAAGTTCAATACGAATATCACAATTAACGGGTACTGTAAATAGAACATAAATATTTAACGAGTATCATAGACATAAAATAAGAATTTTATAATTTTTTAAATAGCATTACATGAGTTGTTGTACATGTAAATAATTTTTTATTCACGAATCCGACACGTATCAAAAATGACCTAACATGGAAAAAAAAGACCAAAAATGACACGACACCAAAGCAATGCAATTGACACCCTCCACGGAACCAATATGACCACAAAAAATATTTGGACTGGTAATCACTTCAGAAATAGTTGATTCAGTGTAGAACAAAGTGCCGGTTCAGTGTTTAATAAGCCATCTGATCAGATGGCCTTGGCGGCAGAGATGATTGAAAGAGTTGGATTGAAAGGTTTTCGAGTGGTAGCAATGGAGGCTCAACTTCTGAAGTCATGCTTGAGCTTAGTGCCTTGGTTGAGGAGACGGGTTTTATCAGAAGTTGGGGTTAAACTAAAGGAAGAAATATTGTATGTTCATCCATACTGTTATAACTTAAAATCCAAACAAAGAGAGAATGTGTGTGCTTGCTGCTAGAAATGGAAAAAAAACCCTGTAAAATTCTCATGATTCCCATGAATGATAACTCTCATTCAGTCAGATTGATCCATGTTTATAATCTTCCCAAGGAGTACAAATTCATTGTTTCAGTATTAATGAATGCTGCTGTTGGTTTTCTCCACACTCTTGGTTAGTGCTTTTGTGATGAAATGAGTAAGAATTCCAATAGGACAAAAAAGAAGGCACAGAGAAACGGAATGCCGGGTCTCGATTTTGTTATCCAATCCATCTTGAAAAATCTGCCTGGATGAACAAGGAAATGAAAGTGTTAGAAACTACCCATGCACACGTAGTCAGACACACACATGTGCGCACAGAGAGAGAGAGAGGCCTTGCAGCAAAGAGGTCTACGGCCAGTAGGTGAATCCATGCAGAAGCCAATGTGATCTCACTGGAGAACATCTTGGCTATGCCAGACAGCTGCACAAGTACAGGAAGAGGGAAAATGTCAAATGGAACTCATCAGTAGCTTCTCAAAGCTAACTGTTGAATCCTTTCACAAGGAAGAAAAGCATGAAACACACATGCTAGTTTCGCACACACCTCAGGCAGCCAGTATTTACTTGCGAACATCAGCCTTATTGTGTCAGGTGTCCAAGAGAGGTACAATAGATATGCATACAAAAGTCCAAGCACAAGATATGGAACACTACTTTCCATGGTTTTCTTAGTCTGCATTAAGAATAATGCAAACGAATCAGGTGCACCACTTAAATGCAAGGAAACGCTTTTAATGTCCAAAATATGTCATTCATTGACATTACAGTGCTGATTTCGAGGATTCTGAAACCATTAACAAATCAAAGTTTCAGAATTCAGAAACAATCTCTCATAATTTTTGAATAAGTATGTCTTAATGAAGTGCCAAGGATGTCATTCATCAAATTTTCACAACTAAAAGGAAAAAATGTCGCAAGAGAACAATTCAGAAACACAAAAAGAAAACTAATANCTCAATAATTTTTGTAATCAATTAGTTAAATAATGATCGAATCGATAATAAAAAAAAGAGACGACTGACGATAAAGAAAACATAAAAAAGAAACAAAGGTACACTAAAGAGAACAAAACTCGGTTGAAGAGAGGAACTTCCAATTCACAACAGGAATGACATGAGGGCCAAAGAAAGAAAGAAATGAAGTCTAAAGAGATGAATGAAAAGTCGAGACTAGGAGACAAGAAGTATTTTCCTAATCTAATGTTATGTTTTTATAAAACACACTCACGTGTTCTCCTAATATATAGAACTATATCTCCTAATATATATAACTATATTTATAACTTTTCAGTGGGAGCAATTTGTAAAAATATTCAAAAATTTTAAAATACTACCTAGGCTCCAAAATTTTTTAAAATTTTAGTGGAAGCAACTACCCCCCTTTGAATCCGCGGTTGTTTGTATGAGGTATTAGTGTCTAGTATTAAGTTCAAAAAGACAAAAACTCCTTAAATGACTATTGAATTAAGAGCAATGTTACAAAATCTAAAAAATTACAACTCAAATGCATATCAACTCTTGATTGAGTGAGTTCTATCAATTTTTTAGTGAGGCCCACTCTTTACACACTCATTTAAGAGATGATATGTATTTGAGTTTTAATTTTTAGGTTTCATTTTGGTTATGTAGCATTTTCCTTGAATTAATTTAGTTTGATTACATCTTTTAATACCCCAAACAAACATGCAATTTGGGTTTAGGTTTGGGTTTGGGTTTGCGTTGGATCAAGGATTAAAATTTTGTTTCGAAAAAGTCAAAATATTTTGTTTCTAAAGAAACTGACACGAATCACTGATGAAATCAAAATTTCTTCAAGATGTTTTGTAATATTTCAATGCATTTACATAATTGTTTTGAAATATTTTCAAAGTGTTTTAAGATATTTTGATATATTTTGACTAATATTTTGAAAAAATAATTTTCAAACTTTTTATTCATTACCGTTTTATTTTCGAAACAGGTTAAAACGTTTTCAAAATGTATCCAAATATTTTTATTTTCTAGATCACTGAAATAAAATTTTGGGACCCGTTATTTGAAGTACAAATAATTTTCCTTTTCCTGCATGCAAATTTAAAAATAAAAATAGAGATTTCCCAACTTCATATTTTCTCGGGCAAAGTTATTGGACACAGTTGTTGCAGAAACTTTGATTTGTTTAGTCCTAGTTGTTACTGCGATTGCTGCAAGAAACTGGAGTGTCAATTTTATCCATTTATACAAATCCAACACGACATTATACAAAACTCAAAAATAACACAATTAATTGACACAACTAATAAATGAATCAAATTAAAGTTCAATACGAATATCACAATTAACGGGTACTGTAAATAGAACATAAATATTTAACGAGTATCATAGACATAAAATAAGAATTTTATAATTTTTTAAATAGCATTACATGAGTTGTTGTACATGTAAATAATTTTTTATTCACGAATCCGACACGTATCAAAAATGACCTAACATTGAAAAAAAAGACCAAAAATGACACGACACCAAAGCAATGCAATTGACACCCTCCACGGAACCAATATGACCATAAAAAATATTTGGACTGGTAATCACTTCAGAAATAGTTGATTCAGTGTAGAACAAAGTGCCGGTTCAGTGTTTAATAAGCCATCTGATCAGATGGCCTTGGCGGCAGAGATGATTGAAAGAGTTGGATTGAAAGGTTTTCGAGTGGTAGCAATGGAGGCTCAACTTCTGAAGTCATGCTTGAGCTTAGTGCCTTGGTTGAGGAGACGGGTTTTATCAGAAGTTGGGGTTAAACTAAAGGAAGAAATATTGTATGTTCATCCATACTGTTATAACTTAAAATCCAAACAAAGAGAGAATGTGTGTGCTTGCTGCTAGAAATGGAAAAAAAACCCTGTAAAATTCTCATGATTCCCATGAATGATAACTCTCATTCAGTCAGATTGATCCATGTTTATAATCTTCCCAAGGAGTACAAATTCATTGTTTCAGTATTAATGAATGCTGCTGTTGGTTTTCTCCACACTCTTGGTTAGTGCTTTTGTGATGAAATGAGTAAGAATTCCAATAGGACAAAAAAGAAGGCACAGAGAAACGGAATGCCGGGTCTCGATTTTGTTATCCAATCCATCTTGAAAAATCTGCCTGGATGAACAAGGAAATGAAAGTGTTAGAAACTACCCATGCACACGTAGTCAGACACACACATGTGCGCACAGAGAGAGAGAGAGGCCTTGCAGCAAAGAGGTCTACGGCCAGCAGGTGAATCCATGCAGAAGCCAATGTGATCTCACTGGAGAACATCTTGGCTATGCCAGACAGCTGCACAAGTACAGGAAGAGGGAAAATGTCAAATGGAACTCATCAGTAGCTTCTCAAAGCTAACTGTTGAATCCTTTCACAAGGAAGAAAAGCATGAAACACACATGCTAGTTTCGCACACACCTCAGGCAGCCAGTATTTACTTGCGAACATCAGCCGTATTGTGTCAGGTGTCCAAGAGAGGTACAATAGATATGCATACAAAAGTCCAAGCACAAGATATGGAACACTACTTTCCATGGTTTTCTTAGTCTGCATTAAGAATAATGCAAACGAATCAGGTGCACCACTTAAATACAAGGAAACGCTTTTAATGTCCAAAATATGTCATTCATTGACATTACAGTGCTGATTTCGAGGATTCTGAAACCATTAACAAATCAAAGTTTCAGAATTCAGAAACAATCTCTCATAATTTTTGAATAAGTATGTCTTAATGAAGTGCCAAGGATGTCATTCATCAAATTTTCACAACTAATAGGAAAAAATGTCGCAAGAGAACAATTCAGAAACACAAAAAGAAAACTAATAAAAGGAGAGAGATTGAAAACATGACAAGCAGTATACCTTATAAGAAGGGAACTGTTGTGTACTGCAACGCCACATTTAACTAAGTTAATGTAATGACAGGCGTCAACAGAGAATAGGAGAAATACTGGATTTCTAAACAACTTTAAGTTAGAAAATTTGAGTCAACACAGTGGAAGTATAGAATTAACAGGAAACCTTACCAGTTCAGCTTTTGGAGCCAGAACCATGAGGGTGTAGAATGGAAGAACAGCTGCAGTTCCCAAAGTAAAAACACTACTAGCAATTTGGGAACTTGCCAACCCTGAAGAGGAACAGAAAATAGAGACCAAGTTAATTACATAACAATAATTAGACGCCAAAATGTTGCTTCTGTTGCAGTATAAAAATGAGAAGCATTGTAAGTTTTTGATGTACCTAAATTCTCTAAGCGTGTCAGACTCAAAATTATTGTTTTCTAAGGCACAATAGCTAAATCTAAGAATTCAGAACTCTTAGTTTCATAAGTATAGAATATTGTTGATACATTTAAGGCATCCACATCCATTCCTAAGTTCAGAGACTGATTACACCAAGAAAGCCATGTGCACACATCATTCACAATAAGCAAAATTTTAATAATGATGAAGAAAAAGAGGAGAAAATGGATAAAATAAGTTGGAAATGGGATACCCTTTTTGACAAAATAAAACAGGATCAGTGAAACAACCACTTTAGCATGCCGAAAACAGGGTATCATCTATCAAATGAAATAAAAGTCAAGCAGGGCTTCATCGTGCAGCCTCCCACAACATTTGCACGGCAAAGATACTACTAGAGCACCAGGTCAACGGAGGAAAGAACTGATGCATCTAAGGCATTCAATCTTCTGTTTGGTTTAATCCCTAATAAATGCCTGCCGAGTCGGCTTGAGGTGAAAAGCAATAACAATACATCAAGCNCAATGCATTTACATAATTGTTTTGAAATATTTTCAAAGTGTTTTAAGATATTTTGATATATTTTGACTAATATTTTGAAAAAATAATTTTCAAACTTTTTATTCATTACCGTTTTATTTTCGAAACAGGTTAAAACGTTTTCAAAATGTATCCAAATATTTTTATTTTCTAGATCACTGAAATAAAATTTTGGGACCCGTTATTTGAAGTACAAATAATTTTCCTTTTCCTGCATGCAAATTTAAAAATAAAAATAGAGATTTCCCAACTTCATATTTTCTCGGGCAAAGTTATTGGACACAGTTGTTGCAGAAACTTTGATTTGTTTAGTCCTAGTTGTTACTGCGATTGCTGCAAGAAACTGGAGTGTCAATTTTATCCATTTATACAAATCCAACACGACATTATACAAAACTCAAAAATAACATAATTAATTGACACAACTAATAAATGAATCAAATTAAAGTTCAATACGAATATCACAATTAACGGGTACTGTAAATAGAACATAAATATTTAACGAGTATCATAGACATAAAATAAGAATTTTATAATTTTTTAAATAGCATTACATGAGTTGTTGTACATGTAAATAATTTTTTATTCACGAATCCGACACGTATCAAAAATGACCTAACATTGAAAAAAAAGACCAAAAATGACACGACACCAAAGCAATGCAATTGACACCCTCCACGGAACCAATATGACCATAAAAAATATTTGGACTGGTAATCACTTCAGAAATAGTTGATTCAGTGTAGAACAAAGTGCCGGTTCAGTGTTTAATAAGCCATCTGATCAGATGGCCTTGGCGGCAGAGATGATTGAAAGAGTTGGATTGAAAGGTTTTCGAGTGGTAGCAATGGAGGCTCAACTTCTGAAGTCATGCTTGAGCTTAGTGCCTTGGTTGAGGAGACGNCCAGGTCAACGGAGGAAAGAACTGATGCATCTAAGGCATTCAATCTTCTGTTTGGTTTAATCCCTAATAAATGCCTGCCGAGTCGGCTTGAGGTGAAAAGCAATAACAATACATCAAGCATCAACAGAAATGTATGACACATTAACTAAGTGAATGTTGGAAGGGAATAAGACATGGTAGCTTTCAGTAGTTTCTGGCACCTTGACAACCACTTAAACAGGAAATCCATATTGGACAGACAACGATCGTAAATGAAATTTTGGTATTAGTTATTAGCTTAATACTTTTCGTGTCTCATATATTCCAATTGGTTATTGTTCTGTCTGTTGTAATACTTCAACTGTTTAAAAATCCTTGCCTATAAATGCTTAAAATATGGAACGTTTTCAAAACATTTTCAGCTTTTTTTCTAGCATCCCTTTATTTTAGTTTCTGATGTTAAAAGTTAAGAATAGAAGGCTCCACTTCACATCAGACGNTTAAATACAAGGAAACGCTTTTAATGTCCAAAATATGTCATTCATTGACATTACAGTGCTGATTTCGAGGATTCTGAAACCATTAACAAATCAAAGTTTCAGAATTCAGAAACAATCTCTCATAATTTTTGAATAAGTATGTCTTAATGAAGTGCCAAGGATGTCATTCATCAAATTTTCACAACTAATAGGAAAAAATGTCGCAAGAGAACAATTCAGAAACACAAAAAGAAAACTAATAAAAGGAGAGAGATTGAAAACATGACAAGCAGTATACCTTATAAGAAGGGAACTGTTGTGTACTGCAACGCCACATTTAACTAAGTTAATGTAATGACAGGCGTCAACAGAGAATAGGAGAAATACTGGATTTCTAAACAACTTTAAGTTAGAAAATTTGAGTCAACACAGTGGAAGTATAGAATAAACAGGAAACCTTACCAGTTCAGCTTTTGGAGCCAGAACCATGAGGGTGTAGAATGGAAGAACAGCTGCAGTTCCCAAAGTAAAAACACTACTAGCAATTTGGGAACTTGCCAACCCTGAAGAGGAACAGAAAATAGAGACCAAGTTAATTACATAACAATAATTAGACGCCAAAATGTTGCTTCTGTTGCAGTATAAAAATGAGAAGCATTGTAAGTTTTTGATGTACCTAAATTCTCTAAGCGTGTCAGACTCAAAATTATTGTTTTCTAAGGCACAATAGCTAAATCTAAGGATTCAGAACTGTTAGTTTCATAAGTATAGAATATTGTTGATACATTTAAGGCATCCACATCCATTCCTAAGTTCAGAGACTGATTACACCAAGAAAGCCATGTGCACACATCATTCACAATAAGCAAAATTTTAAAAATGATGAAGAAAAAGAGGAGAAAATGGATAAAATAAGTTGGAAATGGGATACCCTTTTTGACAAAATAAAACAGGATCAGTGAAACAACCACTTTAGCATGCCGAAAACAGGGTATCATCTATCAAATGAAATAAAAGTCAAGCAGGGCTTCATCGTGCAGCCTCCCACAACATTTGCACGGCAAAGATACTACTAGAGCACCAGGTCAACGGAGGAAAGAACTGATGCATCTAAGGCATTCAATCTTCTGTTTGGTTTAATCCCTAATAAATGCCTGCCGAGTCGGCTTGAGGTGAAAAGCAATAACAATACATCAAGCATCAACAGAAATGTATGACACATTAACTAAGTGAATGTTGGAAGGGAATAAGACTTGGTAGCTTTCAGTAGTTTCTGGCACCTTGACAACCACTTAAACAGGAAATCCATATTGGACAGACAACGATCGTAAATGAAATTTTGGTATTAGTTATTAGCTTAATACTTTTCGTGTCTCATATATTCCAATTGGTTATTGTTCTGTCTGTTGTAATACTTCAACTGTTTAAAAATCCTTGTCTATAAATGCTTAAAATATGGAACGTTTTCAAAACATTTTCAGCTTTTTTTTCTAGCATCCCTTTATTTTAGTTTCTGATGTTAAAAGTTAAGAATAGAAGGCTCCACTTCACATCAGACGAGGTCTTAAATTCTTTCCAGCGGCTCCCCCTCTTAGAAACAAAGAAGTTATGGAATGAAAGTAGCTAAGTTCACTGTTGACGGTCAGAATTTTTAGCAATAAGTATAAATTAATTGCTCTAGATTCCCACAGAATGAAAGCTAAATGAATAACTAGCAGAATAAATGACATGAAAGGATTACATGAAGCATGAACTCCAGAGCTTTTTCTGCGAAGAACAAAACTTTCTGGGTTTGATCCTCCCATGAAACTACAGCCACTGTCCAGTTTGCCTCCCATTCCCGCAACACGCTGGCCAAAAATTTCAGTGTTCATAGCTTTAAGGGAAAAGGTGGATGCGTGATCCATTCTGAAATTACACCAAGGTGTAGTAGCCAACCATGATCGGTCAATCTACAAGAAGTAGGCCCCAAAATGTAAGGACAGCTATGAAGTAGACTGGTGGATAAATTTATTAGTCCAAGGAAAAGGCCATATGTTTAAGAACTAGGTTTTATATGTTTGTACATGTGTGTGTGTGTGTGTGTGAATCAGAAGAACAAGGTATACATGCGTCAGCTGCTTGACCCATTACATAGCTTCATAATGCTCATAGAAGTCCCCCAGAAGTTTTCGTCCACTACAACTATGCGACAGTGAAATTTTAGGAATTTCATGCAACCGGTGCCATCTAGTATTTAGGCGAAAAAATCTAGTGATCAAGGTAAGGGCTAAGTCAAAAGAAATGCACCTAAGCCACTGGGATTANGACCCATTACATAGCTTCATAATGCTCATAGAAGTCCCCCAGAAGTTTTCGTCCACTACAACTATGCGACAGTGAAATTTTAGGAATTTCATGCAACCGGTGCCATCTAGTATTTAGGCGAAAAAGTCTAGTGATCAAGGTAAGGGCTAAGTCAAAAGAAATGCACCTAAGCCACTGGGATGAGGATCCACTGCTACAATTCTTGGACAGCATGGATAAACAAGGGAAGTAAATCCAGCTACTATAGGCAATAATTGAAAGGAAACACATACATTATTTTGATAATTCAAGCTTTCCCCTTTTATTACAAGGAATCCTGCATGTTTCATGCTTAAAAAATCCAATCAAATTCAACAAGCTTACAGAGTCACCTATTACTTTGAATCAACAATTCAATAGAGAAAACTAAAAAGAATGACAAGAAAATGATGATTGATACTACACGCAATGATAACTACAACCTTAANTAATTCAAGCTTTCCCCTTTTATTACAAGGAATCCTGCATGTTTCATGCTTAAAAAGTCCAATCAAATTCAACAAGCTTACAGAGTCGCCTATTACTTTGAATCAACAATTCAATAGAGAAAACTAGAAAGAATGACAAGAAAATGATGATTGATACTACACGCAATGATAACTACAACCTTCAAAATTCAAAAGGGCACCCATATCAGCCTGCGATCTACCAAAACCTTAAGTCAGACAAATTGTCAAAACGATAGAGTTCAACTTATGCTAAATACCCCAATCAGAAAAAAGCATTTAAGTCTTCAATTTTGCTCTAAAATAATCCATTTAAAATTAGATAACCAACATCTGAAACAAATCAAGAATACCCAGATGAAGAAACGAAACAAAATTTCAAAGACCCTTTAGTAAACACACAAACAGATGTAAAGCAATACCTTGAGTGGGATGTGAGAGGAGCAAAGGCAATAAGAGAAGGTCATACTTGGTATGAATCTAGGAGACTAAACAACAATGGCCTCTTCATTCGCTTATTATACCCGATTGATAGACAAGAAATCGTGGATGAAGAACGGAATACAGAGAGGCAGCAGCTTCTGAGTGGAAAGCAGAGAGGGTGGTCATGGTCGGTCAATCCGCACTTAAGACAGTGAAAGTACCACTAATAAATAAAAGACTTCGGCCAAATCCAACCCAACAACGTCATTGGATAGAAAGTTTGCTTGATTTCTCCCTTCTCGACAGTGTACCTATGTGAGGTTTGTCCACATGGCCAACATGCGGAGTGTTTGATTATGGCCTCATCTGTAGACAGCGGTGACTACTGGCGAGGCATTGGTCTAATCTCATCCAATGAGATTGCATCGGGATACATGAGCTACGACAGCTTGGCAAGATTCTAAACCCGCTGCCCTTGGGTTAAATTTTGGCTTTGATCCATAAATTCGGTGTGAGATGGATACGAAATTAATTAATTTAAATTTAATTTTTATATGTTTGAATTATAAATGGATGATCTAGCTAGAATTATTAACTAAAACGGGTAGACAAAAACTTGAGTGTAGACATAACTTTTATTTTATTTAATATGGGTCAAATCTTACACCGGAGTTTTAATCTTTGTGATTTTAGGTTGTCCAATGTAGTGTGTATTCGACACTCCCTCACTTTCTTACTCTCATTTTTTAAAATGGTTTGAACACACACAATCTTATTTGTCTTGACTTACCATGGTAAACAAATGAAGTGAGCTAATTACTGTGTTAAAATGTCACCGTATTGGAAAAAAAAAATTGGGACCCCATTGTCGTATATAACTTTTAAAGATTTTTTGTTCAACTTTTTACGATCATTTACAACTTTTGAGATTTTTTTTATCAATGTGTTAGAACCGATTGGAAACCCCAAAAAATTTATCAATGTGCTAGAACCCATTACAAACCCCAAAAAATTGTAACTTGACACTCGTGCCATTGAGCATGTTTTCCTTTGACAAGAAGTAGCCTATAGGGTCATAGACGATTCTTCAGGTCACAGTTGAAGATGGCAAAATTTGGTTATGATAGGGAACTCTGTTGATCTTTGCGAGACATGGAACAGAATGAGAAGGTGAATGCATTTGGATTCTTTTGTATAAGCTGCGTATTTTTATGTTTCTACTCTGGACATCACCACTGCTGCAATCCCCAACTTCAATCCAACAGCCACATTTAAGATTAATAATCGAATCAAGTCTGTCGAACTTGTTTTTTTAAACGAGTTTAAAAAATCATTCAAGCTCGATTTGTTACAAATCGAGCCCGAATAGTTCGACTCAATTATCGGTCCTATCCACATATAGCCGTCAAGAAACTTACCAACACAAACTTGAACTCAGTCAAAAGTACCCATATTGCAGCATAAATCTAAATAAATATGGCAACACTGTTTATATGAGATACAACTATTGTGTTCCAATGAATACAAAGCTCAGATGCCATCACCAGTTTGATTGTATGCATGACATTCTTTTCCTCTCTTTACAAAAAATAAAAATAAAAATACAAGTTTCCGTTTGTAGTTTTTATNTTTTCCTCTCTTTACAAAAAATAAAAATAAAAATACAAGTTTCCGTTTGTATCGGCAGGGTTAGCAAATAACCAGAATGAATGAATGTCAAGAATGTAGATTTTAAGTATGCTCATCAAGCCATGAAATGATATCACCAAAAACTGTGAGTATCATCTCATCGGGCTCACCATCGAGAAGGGAATGATAAGCATCGNCAAGAATGTAGATTTTAAGTATGCTCATCAAGCCATGAAATGATATCACCAAAAACAGTGAGTATCATCTCATCGGGCTCACCATCGAGAAGGGAATGATAAGCATTGTCGTAAAGATTAAGTTTCTTGTCTGAATTGCTTGCCTTCTCATACAAAGCCTTGCTTACAGATGGATCTGTCACTATATCAGCCTTACCGTGCAAGATCAGTAATGGCAGAGAGACCTGCAAAATCATGGAGCCCCGAGTCACTTCATATTGATTCGATATTAAATATCATCCAGTATTGGGTTGTTTGTTAGAACAATATATATTTATGAATGTAACAGACTCAATTCCTTTGTGCTCAGTAACTTGTCAATTAACTTAATTACAACTCTGTCGGAAGCCTTCAACAGGATTAAAAACCTCACTAAATATTAAGAAACTGATATATAACACTGCATTCACCCATGCACACAACACGCATAGAGAGAGCTCATCAAGCTATCTCCTCTACAATTGAGGTCCAACTTGGTCAGGGTACTTCGGCAGAGAGGCCAAAATCAGAGCAATTTTGAGTAGCTTATACCAAATACCAACTAAACAAGCCACAGAACAACTATCTTAGCATGCACCAAGTCTCCAGGAAATTGCTACATGGCTGAGTACTAAAATAACTTGGCACTGATGATGTCTGTTCGCATCTAGTGACAATTAGCTAAGTGGCTAACTGCTGATGCTACCGGTTGAATGAAAGATAATAAATCTTAGGAAGTCAAGAAATCATCTTAGATAAGGGAATCACAAGACAGTTTACTGATAAAGTTCCTTACAAACACTATATATAGTTGTAACTCAGGCATCCCAGACTTCCTCATCTGCCAAAAACTCATATACAAATGAGCTCCTTTACACATAACAGTTCACATTGTCGAGATAGATACACCCTATGCAATAGTCGACAGTCAGAGTAAACTTCTTATTCAGTGCTTGTCAGTTTTACAGACTTTTCTTTAGGACAGTGTCACTTTCCTTTGCCCTTGGTTCTGGTCCTGGACCTCCTGAACCATCAAGCATCAGGATATTTAACTATAGACGAGCTCAGGTTGATGTGGCAATTACAATGAACTAAACCTAATTTTCTTAGGTTCTCAGGTCAACAATTAATTAATCCATGAAAGAGGGCATCCACATCTTGGAGAAATAGAATCTAACACAACAGGTAAATTATTTTTCCTTGGACCCTTCCCCTTGAAAATTTTCATGGATCCTTTCTCTCTTCATGTTGAGTTCTATATTCAAAACACCATACATTTTTTCATATTAATTTATGTTTTTAAGTACCTATTTGGGCCANTTCCCCTTGAAAATTTTCATGGATCCTTTCTCTCTTCATGTTGAGTTCTATATTCAGAACACCATACATTTTTTCATATTAATTTATGTTTTTAAGTACCTATTTGGGCTAAACCCAACTGAAAATAGAAAATGTTTCAGAGGTCTGATAGAGCATTTGGAGTACATTGGCCACCATGGATTTTATTTTCCAATAAACCTGAGATTCTCCCAGTGTCCAACTATATCTTCTAAAAACAGAAATACAAGAAACCCAGACAGTCAGATTTAGGATAAAGTAACAGCGTGCCAATAAAATAGAGCTGAACAAAATCTGCTGAAGGGGATAAAAAAGGATTTGTGGCCATTTCTACGAGGAAACAAATGAGAAGTCAGGGAACTCACATTTTCCAGTTCATGTTCAATCTCTTGGGTGGTTCTGAGTAGCTCCACAGCAGTTCCCAAACGCGGTTTTTGCTTGTAAGCAATAACATTGTAGGCAGTCTGCATTTAGAAGAGAACTGAAACTTTGGGGAAACTTNGTTCTGAGTAGCTCCACAGCAGTTCCCAAACGCGGTTTTTGCTTGTAAGCAATAACGTTGTAGGCAGTCTGCATTTAGAAGAGAACTGAAACTTTGGGGAAACTTATTCACATAGGAAGCTATAAGCACGTAAAATCACACCAATAAAACAGTAGTTTTTGGCAGGGAGAGGCAACCCATCCTTACACCACAATAAAACACTTACCTTCATCTTCTTGTTACAACTCAAGACAACATCATATTCATCCTTAATTTGTTAAAGACAAAGAAAGAAACAAACCAGTTCTCTCTTCTTCGGGTCTCTGAATGCCGCTTCAGCAATATCCTTTTGTGGAACTAGCTTCTGCTTCGGAAAAATTTTCGCAATGCCAATTAGAATTTGCGTAACCAGCCACGGTGGAACCATAACATCTGCAATCTACATCAAAATCCTGCCTTTAATTTAGGTGTAAATATCACAGACATGAGGGGGGGTCTTTCAGAATCAAGTAGAGAAGTATACTTTGCACATAGGTGCAACAAGAATGGCACCATTCCATGCATCAGGATGCTTCAGGTGAACCTTCAGAGCTACCGCCCCACCCATAGACTGTCCGAACAGGAAGCTTGGGAGACTACAGAACTCTGGGATCTCTGCACCCCAAATAACCATCTATAAGCATTATCAGCAATTCATGGCATAGTCATTCTGACAACAGTCTAGTCAGGAATAACGAGTATATGCTTATCTTTTACAGCAGCATAGTGAATATGCTGCCATGATGATAACAGGCTAAAAGAAGTATGAACACAAAAAGAATGTTACATGCAACAGTATGGAGGTTACATGGATGATACAGTTCTAATTTAACAAGACTTCACATAAGCATATATCTATCAGGCTGGTATATAGATCATTTAGATCAAGATGCTTTGTGAGTTCATGGACGTTGTCATGTAAACAGATTACAATACCAAATCCACTCTATTGGATTGAATTCAGCTAAGAGTTGGGATACATATGATACATCTTATTAAATGCCAACGTACAAGTCCTAAAAATGGTATTATGGTTACTAAAGCTTCAGAATTCCTTCATGCTTTCTGCTAGCATACTTTTTCCCCTTTTCCTTGGAGTCCTATCCAATACTTATTTAGATCTATCTTGGGTAAAAGAGAAATTTCTAAGATGCAGTGGTTACCTTGGTCTTTCTACATAGTCCCTATTGGCAAGAGTAGGAAAAATTAGCTCTTTTCAATTCAAGAAGTTCAAACATTTGCTTTGGATTGTATTCAACACCTTAGCTTGAATATGCTCAGAGCTACAGAATGAGCTTTCACATGGATCGAACAGAGATAAAAGTAAAGGAGGTATGTACTGAATTGTAATCTGATGTCTCAAAACTAATTTTCACAGTTAGATATTTTTTCCCAAAAGAATACTGCCATAGAGCATTAAGCAGATCAACAGGTGATATACCTTTAACTTTTGAGTAATGCTCAATGACATCATCGACCAGCTGGTCAAAGCTTGGAGTATAGCCATGAAGACCTTCTGAAAGACCATATCCTGGATAATCCATTGCAAAAATTCCATATCCCGATGATGCTAATTTCCTAGCGATTCCTACAACAATAATGTGATAGAATCATAAATACCATATTCTCTCAGATTAAGACTTGTACTTCCAATATTAGTCATGAGCTACATGCCTTCAAAGAAAAATGAGCAGGTGTCTCCATAACCATGACAAAAACAAATCACTGCTTTGGGGGGACGGGTCTCTGGGAGCCAACTTTTTGAGAAAACTTCCAACCCTCTAGAGTTCACCTTGTAAGACTGTACCACAGAATCTTGAATGACAACCTTCACATGAATATTCATAAGAAGTATATGCCTAAAGCATATCAAGATACTAAAGGGAATTCCACAAAGAACGATAGATTCAGCAAATACTTCTTTTCTATTCCACAAAATAGAACGGAAATGGCNTAGAGTTCACCTTGTAAGACTGTACCACAGAATCTTGAATGACAACCTTCACATGAATATTCATAAGAAGTATATGCCTAAAGCATATCAAGATACTAAAGGGAATTCCACAAAGAACGATAGATTCAGCAAATACTTCTTTTCTATTCCACAAAATAGAACGGACTAAAATGAAGTACACATAATGAAGCTAAGGCAAGTTGCTCAGTGGAAGGTTATTAAGGCTTAATGCTTGATTTATGAAAAAACAGGAAATCAATTCTAAATAAGCCAATAGAGAAGGATTACAGTGGATACATGAAGCACACAAAGTCGAAAGTAACAGTCCAAGAAAGAATTCCATTTTGAGAGAAGAGTAGAGTGAAACTTCCAAAGCCGTAGACAATGATTGAATCATGAGGAATCTTATTGTCAAAATAAAAGTTTGTCCATGTGAATCTTAATGTGCTGGCACTCCATATCCGGTTCCCCCCCCC